>PVIA01005505.1:0-114334 GCA_004024845.1 Tonatia bakeri
ACACAGGCTGCATTTCCCATCCAGATTTCACTGCCGTGGGGGCAGACAACTACGGCCCATTGAGAAAGTAAGGAACACGCTACATGCACTAGGTTTGCAGAGGAGGGCGCACAGAGACGAGGCGTGTGAGGATGTGTCTGGGCCAAGTCTGAGAGCCTCACCTATAAGGGGTGGAGGAGGCCTGGGGGGAGGGGAAACAAACAGTGACGCCAGGACAGCAAGCGACAGACTGCGGCCAGGAACAGAAGCTAGCCCAGGCCGATGCCAGGCTGAGCCGAGCTTCACTGTGACACAGGGCCTCTGGACGCTGCGTACTGATGGGCGTGATTGTCTGCGGTGGGACAGGCGGAGAGGGGCACAGGGGAGGCCTTCCACGCTAACAAAGCATTCTGCCGCATCCCTGTCTCCCGTGCGTGGGTCCTGGGAATGTTTTTCTCACGATTCCGAGGAAGAACCCGAGTTCCTGACTAGCAATTCCTCTGGGGAGGGGTTGGTTCGTTGGGCTAGATGGCTCTCTGCCAGAGACAATGCACAGACAGGGGCTCAGGGGGGTCCACTGGGCACCTAACCCCCCCCCAGCAGCAGGACACTGAATACAGCAGACCTCAGGGTGACCTGAGCACCACACTGCAGCTTCCACTGCTGAGGCGCAGGACGTCCTGTCCGGCTTTCTGGTCCTGCGTTCCCCGCAGCAGTGAGTGTGAGGACCGTGGGAGGAAACGGGAACACTGACACGTGGGGAAAACGCAGCGATTCTGCACCGCTGCCACGCTTGCTAAACAGAAGCAAACCGCCATGGACGGACTCCGAGGCACTGGGGCCGAAATGCACAGGGAAGGCCTCCAGCGGCAGATAATCAGATCCCCACCCACCCAGGTGCATCCTGGTTCCTTCATCCCCCCCGCACCCCACGCAGCCCATTGTATCTCTGGTGCTCACACAATCCTGGCTTGGAGCATTAGATCAGAGGCCCTGTGCCCTGGCGAGGACCTTTGGGTTAAGACCCCTGAGGGCACCAAGATGGACCCGGGTGAGCTGGGACAGGAGGAGTGCACACCTGGAGTGACATCAGCCTGTGCTCACCTGCCCCAGCAGAAGGCCGTGGGGGATGCGGGGCCTGCTGGGGAGGGTGCCTCTGTGTGCGCCCCACACAGGAGGCAGTGAGCGGCCACTGATTAACATGCAGAGCCCTGCCTTGCTGAGGTGCCGCAGCTGGACAGCAGCTCCTCCAAGTCCTTTGAAAAGGCCTCGGTCACAGCTGGAGAGAAAATAGCCGGGGCGCCAGCGGCCGACCATTGTGAAAGGCAAAGAGTCCTTCTTTGGGCGGAAGCAGAAGTTCACCCAGCTGTCAAGTATTTGAAATGTAAAACCCCAGCCCCTGGGGGAGGGGAGCAGGCAGAGGAAACGCTGGCGGCTGGGGCTCGAGGAAGCCGTGGGCTGAGGCGCTTGCTCTGAGCGATCAATAAGGCTTTCACAGCGAGGGGAGAGAAAACAGTTCCGGAGGCAGGGCAGAGGGAGAGGGGCAGAGAGGGGCGCCTCTGGGCGCCCAGGGCTCCTGACACTCGAGGGCCTGGCGGGCATGGGGCCGTCCCCAGAGTGCTGCGAGGTGCTCCAGGGTGCTGCGGGGTGCTCTGGGGTGCTGCAGCGGCTCCGACCCCAGCTCCCCAGCTCCAGGAGCGATGAGAAGGGACAGAGGGCTGAAGGAAAACGTGGAGCCTGGGTATCTAGCCCTTGGGCCTGTCTCCCGCGCCACAGGGAGACCCCAGGCGTGGAGCCCAACCCCTCACCACCCACATCCCTGGCCATGGAGCCCGAGTGGGCCTCTGCCCACACAACAGCCTCCTGCCACCTGCACCTCCCCGCATCTCCAGGAGAGAACTTCCTTCTCTGATCTTCCCAGGGGGTTCTCTGGACAGGCTCCCCAGAGCAAGCTCAGTGTCCCTTCCCCGCCACTCATTCTGATTCCCAGTCCCAGCACCCCGCATGGACCTGGGTAGTTAGTCCCCTCCATCTGTCTATCCACAGACCTCCGCTGTGGCTCTCATAGCTGACAGGCCTGTGTCAGTGACCTGGCCTCAGCCAGGCCTCGTATCATCTCTAAGAAGACACCGTGAGCCTGCACCGCCTCTGCCCCAGTCTGGAAGTGTAGGCAGGCAGGTGGCAACAGATGGTGACCTCTCGGGTCCTCTAACCCGTAAGAGCAGGTGACTCAGGGCCCCGGGGCCGAGCAGGTGCAGTGGGGAGGACATAAGTGCACCTGCTTTCTGCCAGCCCGACACTCGGAGACCTGTGTTCTCCAGGCTCCTGGGACACCCCGGGCCACTGTGCGGGCCGCACCTGGCCGTGCTGTTGCAGGGGTCACTGCCAGCCCGTCTGCTGTCCGGACTGCAGTGGCAGAGGGTGCCGGTGGTGGGTCACGAGGCCGTACACCCCCTGCGGACCTCACTCTGCCTTCTGCTCCTAGTGGAAATTCAAGTTAGGCTTCGTTGCATTTTAGGGGGTCACATTTAAGTAAAATAATAAAATCAGATTCCCTGAGATCACAAATACAGTGTGATGGTGAAACCATGGCTGTGTCCAATCGCACGGAGTAACCAGCCCCCAAAAGGAGCGACATCAGGGTGTTGCCTCAGCTGGACCTGCCACTGCGGTTGGCTCCTCGGCCCTTCCTTCCCAGGACAACCCCACCCCCTTTCTCCCCTTGCTCTCTCCAGCTGCTGCCTCTGATACCCAGCTCTCTCGGGGCAGCTGTGGAGGACCTGCTCTTTCTCCCCCAGGTGCTTTTAAGGGGTCTTCCCTCAATTACCTCGGGGGACTCACACCTGTGCTAACCGGGTGGGAAATGTAGCCTCACTTCCATTGATCGGGTTCCAGCCAGGAAAGCAGACATGTGGTTACTGAACAGAGAACTTCGTCTCCAGAAAGGTTAGAGGGCAGCAAGCACATTCACTGCAAAAAGGGAAAGGGGAGGTTCTCAGGGTCACTGGGCAGGACAAGGCGCCTGCCCCAGGTCTGGGGAGCGGAGGAAAGAGGTCTGCTAGTGAGGACAGAGTGGCTGGAGGCAGGTGCCCTGTGCCGGAGCTCAGCCCTGCTGGGCAGACGCGTCCAGGGCCTGACGGGGGTCCTGGGAGCTGGGACTCGGACCGCCACTGATGTGAAGAGTGTGCAGCAGACAGCACGTGGCCTTGCCTCCCAGGGGCCTGGCAGGGTCCCCTGGGCACCACCATGGGCGGAGCAGTCAGGGCGCCCTGGCAAAGGGAGAGGGTGGCTGGGAGTGCCAGCCCAGACTCCCAGAGCGGCTCGCAGAAGGGCAGGTGAGGGGCCGAGAGCGTTCCTGGGGGCCACCTGCTGTCCTTGCTCAGATCCCGAGGGTCGCCGAGGACTCTGGGATCAGGCGTCCCTGCTCCCTCTCAGATAGTGGTGGGCCCGACACACCGCAGCTGTCTGTCCGCAGCCTGGTCTGTCTTTGGGGATGATCACTCCTGCTTTGCTCCAAGGTCAACCTGCACTTCACTCAGCTTGTCCTCACGCTCCGCCTCTCTCAGGAGGGAGCCAGACTCAAGCTCACCCACCGTGTCTGCCGAAGTGCAGGCTGCGAGTCCTCGGCTCCCTCCGAGGACTTCTTCCTACAGCCTCTTGTGCTGGGCTCGAGGCCGGCGGGGCCCGTTCCTCGGGACCGTCAGAGCTCACACTGGGGGAGCCATGTGTCCACTTGGGCCTCTGCCCGCCCCTCCGCTCTCCGGCCGCAGCACGGGTGACGAACCAGGTGGGTGGCCCTCTCTGAAATCCAGCCGCGGCGCCCTGCGCCCTGTGCTGGAGTCTGACATCGTCCATCTGTTCCTGCCTCGGCTGGAACACTCGCCACCGCGTTCTCTCCAACGCGATGAAGGATCGGAAAGTAGAGGAAGGTGTTAAGTGCTGTCTACGCGTCGCATTTGTGCTTTCGCTTCTCGGCAGTAGGTGAAGCGTTCATGACCAGCAGAGAGGGAGAGGCGTGGTCCTTTCCCCTGCCGTATGCAGGAGCTGGAGGGAGAGAGGGAGAGGAGGACCTCGTGGCAATGCAGCATTTGGAAGTCCGTGGGTGGGGCGCAGTCTCCGGGAAGGAAGGTGCAGAGGGAGGAACACTGGTGGTGGGCTCAGAACACCCGACTGACCAGCTACAGAAAGAACAAAAGACTTTCTGAGCAGGAAGGGCCGAACCTACAAAGACTTGGGGTATAGAACAGAAAAATCTCTCCCAGACAAACAGGAAAGAAGGCAGAGCCCAGGACCCTGTGGTCTCCAGAGCTCGGACCTGCCCCCACCATCTGCGGAGGGGCCGCCTGCGCCTACCTTGTTTTCTTTCTTTAGATGAACACGGGGCCACGAGCGATGGGGGGTGAGTGAGCAGACTCGTGTCCCCAGGATGCACATGTCACACGGCAGGCCTGGCTGAGCCGGAGCACGGAGAGGACCCCAGAGAGGACCCCAGAGAAGGTCTTGTTGGGATTTCAGAGCCTGAGGTCGGGGCAGGTCACTCACCGGCTCTGGCATCTGAGGGGCAGGAAAAGCGACCATCATCCAGGGAGCTTAGGTCACAGGTGGTGGTCAGGGCCCGCCACTGCCTAGGGCTCGGGGAGAAGGGGGCATGAGTACAGCGAGGCGCCAGAGAGGATGAGTTTGGGTGGGGTTGTGCCCATGGGTGCCCAGCCCCCGGGAATGGTCGCCTGGCAGATTTCAGCCCAAATTGCTCTTGGTTCTGTGTCAGAAAGCCACGACAAAACTGGATGTTAGATGATGGCCATCAAAATCACCCATGGCTCATACATGCACTGTGTGCCTGTGTTTATTTGAAATAAACCTCCACAGAGGAGAGATAAACCTTTGAAAACTTCACCCCGATGAACATGCAAGAGGTCACCGAGAAAGACTGATCTGTCCAAAAACATTCCACCTTTCCCTCCCCCTTAGCCACCAACACTTACGAGCAGCCACAAAAAAAAAATTCACTAAGAATCCAAATTTTGTTGCACCACAGTGACATCTAGTGGTCAGTTTGGCTCACACCAAGAGACGGTTCCCCAGGGAAACATTAGTTTACTCTTAAGGGTCCTGACTGGCTGTTAAGGGAAACTTTTAGATGAGCAAAATCTCTGAATCTGGTCTGTCTTCTGGAAGGTGGCAAAGCTCCATGCACATACTGACCACAGCCACACGCATCCGTGCGCCTGAAGGTCAGAGGTTGTGCATCACACCAGACCACGTGTGTGCTTTCGCTGATGGCGGCCCTTCCTGGCCAGTGGGTTTTGGCTGGAGTTCTCAGCTACTCATAATATAATTGTTAGAACCGGCACGATCAGTTTGCTCTCGTGACCACCACCAACACCTCTCGTGTGAGTGGAATCCTGCCAAAAGACTGCTTTGTTCTGAAATCTCCAGCGCGGTCTGCAGCACAGACCAGCATCCCAAGCGTGGGGCTCGCAAGCGTGGGGCTCTCCTGCGGGGGCACTCCACCAGAAGTCAGGTGGCTGTGCTCTTGTCCCCTGTTGTCCCTGGTCTGTGACATGACCCCAGGCAAGCCACCGGAGCCTGGGAGCTGCATCTGGCACTGAGTACATAACTGATAACTGCTTTTCATGAGTGGGTCAGGAGGTTCGAGGAGGGCTTGTTTATTATATTTTGTCTGTCTTCACGACTCCACTCTGAAAGGTGCTACTTCCCTGGTTTCGTAAATGGGCACAGTCAGGCTCAGAGAGACGAAAGTGGAAGTTCAGGAAGTCAGCTTGTGTACAAAAGACCTGGGGTGTGAGCCGCCACCGAGGCGTGTCCTACACCCACCCTGTTCTCTGCACAGAGCACAGCTGTCAGTGACGCAGAGTGTGGTAAAAATACAAGGTGGGAGACAACGCCATTGACGAGACCCTGCTGGCTTCTTCATTGGAAGTGCAAGGCAACAATGTTCTCTCCCTCCATCTGCACACCCCCTGCACCTGCACCTGCACCTGCACCTGCACCTGCACCTGCATCTCCACCTGCACCTCCGCCTCCACCTGCAGCTCCACCTGCACCTCCGCCTCCACCTGCACCTGCAGCTCCACCTCCATCTGCACCTCCACCTCCAGCTCTGCCTGCACCTGCATCTCCACCTGCACCTGCACCTCCACCTCTGTCTCTGTCTCTCTCCAAGAAGCAATTGGCCCAGCATTACAATTAATCTCAGGAAGATTTAATGTTCCTGATGCCAACACTGCAAGGATTGGGTGTGATAATCTTCCTACCAGAAACACTAACTTCAAGAACTTCATTGGACAGAGGAGCTTTTCTATGCATTCGGATAAAATATTGTAGCTTATCATCTTAGCGGCCCATGGGGAGGTTACTGTACTCAATACCAAATGTTGGGAATGACACTCAAACTGCAGGAGAGGACGTGAGGTGAACGAACACCTGCTGTGTACCCGACACTATCCCTGGGGCATGCACACACCCACTCCACACCCCCTGCCCCCACTGCAGCCTGCCAGGGCAGAGGGCTGCCTTCTCCCTCTCCAGAGGAAGCCAATGCCTACACCTGGCTTTTCCATGACAGAGTTTTGCATGAAGTTAGAGCAAAAGTAAGGCATCCTTCCCCCACCCTCATGTTATAGTAGAACTTTCCACGAGTTTGTAACATCCAGTGTTGGTTGCTGCCAGGGAAGCAGACCCTCCTACAGGCTGCTGAAGGTCTGTGGATCGGACCCCGAGCATCTTGCCAGGCCCCCTCCAGCTGTCTCCTCTCCGGTCAGCACCCAAAGCTGAGCCTGGACAGGGAGATTTTAAAGAAGGGATCCTAGCGACTAGGCCCCCAACCTGGCTGATGATAGAATCCCTAGGAAAGTTTTTTCTAAAAATAATGCAATTACCATATTTAATGTTTCACCCAAACTCAGCAGAACTAAGGTGGGGTCAGGGACTCGCTTTGGGGGACATTCCCCAGGTGAGGCTGCACAGCCTGATTCAGGAACCAGGTGATGCCATGGGCCACACGTGGGCAGTGTGGCTCTGGTCCACAAAAGCAGGCATCTTCCATGGACATGTGAGAGCCCATGAGGTCACTCAGAGGGACAGAGATGAGAGCTATGTGGGCACACCTGGGTCAATTGCATGACCCTGAGGGAACGGGCTGGCAGGAGAGAGCCGCTGGGTCATGGGCCCAACAGAGCAGATGGGGGAGAGAGAAAGTCGGTCACTCAGGCACAATCCTAGATTCACAGGAAAAACAACTGTAGCTGATGGAGCAAAACCTGTGGTTCAAGTTGCTGTGGACCCAGAGCTCAGCTGCAGGGACCCGGGGACCCCGCTGCCATGGAAACTGTCTGAGAAGTCGTGAGTAGTCACGGGTGAGTGCCTGCCCGGGATCTCTTTGTTGGGCATTTAGGAAGACGATCGTTCTTTTCCTCGCTCTCATACCAATTCAACAGTCCAGTCTATGATTCTTCTGGATGGAGTGCCGGAGGACTCCCTGCGCTCTTACCCCCACACAGGAGCCCCACGTTAGCCAGAGCAAGACTTGGTCTGAAAGAAACTCGTATTTATCCTCCCCCCCCCCGCCCCAGTCACGACTCCACAGCCAGGCCACTGGGTAGAAGGCTAGGAGGGCACCCCAGAAATGACCTGTTAAACCCCCAGCATGGAAATGGCGTTGGGCCCCCATCGCCGTGCCTTCCAGCACGTCTGATTTGGCTCTGCCTGGACCAAGACTCCCTCGCGCCCTTCACCGGGCCCTCAGAAAGAAGCCGGTGTTAGAGAAGCAAATCCCTCCATCTGGAGACAGAAGTGCCCATGAGCCCGGCTCTACCCCAAAGAAGGCTCTGAGGCTTCAGCCACCTGCAGCGAAGTTACCTGGCTCCCGTCCACCCAAAGGGACCTGGGCTCCACTCTCCAGTGTCTCCTCGCCCGTCCTGGAAAGAGAAACACACAGCGGGGACCAGACATGGGAGAACAGGAAGTGGAGGAGAACAGCAAGCTGTGAGCGCGAGCACGGTGACAGGGCTCACCCAAGGCCTCTGTGCGTGCACTCAGATAGAGTCTCTGGGTCCTTTCGTTGGGATGCCGCTCAGATCCGCTACGAAGAAGCCAGTTGTCCTCAGCAGGTCGGCGTCAGCCTAAATCTTATTGGTACAAGGAAAACGGCCCTCCCCGTGTGTGAGCAGCCCATTGTTTGCCAAGAGGGGCTCTCTTTTACAGACCGCTAACAAGATCGAAGGGCTCGTTCGGAAAGCACTCGGCGAGCTGTGGCAGTGTGCTGGTCTTGTGAGTCTGAGACTGCGGCCTCTGCGGTGGGTGGTACGAGGAGCCAGCTCATTCCCTTGCACCAATGGGGGTCAGATAAATCGCATTAGGTGGGTTTAGAGAGGTGAGTGGGGACAGGTTGCTCAGCGCCAAAGCCTAAATCCCCCACTGGGGCCCGCCTGGCTCTCCCTCTGCAAACTCGATACCTATTGGAAGCTGCTGATAAGCACCCCAGCCTTGTCCTCGGACACAATGCACCGTGCAGCCAGGGCCACGGGACTTAAAGTCTTTTGATATAGTCTATTAAAAAGAGGGATTGCAGTTCATTCAAATTCAGCAACTTCTACTAAAACCCCCCGAAAGTCTGCGAGATCACATGCTGCACTTGCAAAGGAGACCAGGTAGAAATCACACAAGGTGCTGTCTGCTCTGTCACTAAGTTATCTCCCCTGGGCAGGCGGGCCGATAAGAAAACTCGTTTGCACACCTCAGGAGCCGAGCAGCAGACGATCGCCTGATCGCCCAAAATAGCAGGGAGTTCAGGTTACTCAGGGATAAGAGCTCCTGGATTCCTTAAGAGGCAATTCTGAAATTCTCCTTTAAAGAGAGGCAAAGGCCACTGCTGCCTGCCCTTGCAGCCCCGGGCAAGTGCCCCCCTGTTTACAAACAGGCCACTCCCTTGTCAAGGTGAAGGGCACACTCCACCGGCCTCCGTCCTTCCTGACGTGAACAAAGTGAAATTGTGCCAGAAGCCAAAACCGGCCTAAGGGGACTCCCTGCAGCACGGCGCGTGCAGCGTGGCCTTCCAGAGCATTCTCCCCGTGTGGCTTCAGTAAGCGGTGTGCAAGTCTCACCGGTCTCCAGAGGTTGAGGTCACATGTAACACTGAGCCAATGAGAGGCTGCTGCTTTTCATGCCTAAGTTCCATAGTTTGTTATTTAATCAGACCTGAGAATAGGAAGTAGAGGCAACTGAAGAAAAAAGTAACTGGAAAAAAGGATCAGAGGTTTTCAATAAACAGATGAAAGTAGATTGTGGAAGCAGACGGATGGGGGAAATCTCGCTGTCTGCAGGGTACGGATGGTTGGCCGTCTACCCCCGGGAGGGAGGTGGAGGACAGGTAAAAAATCTGCTGGCGGGAAAGGAGGCTGGACGAGGCCCAGCAGAGACCCGAGACGGCACCGTCCGCGGCAGGCGCGTGCTGCCCGTGTTCCCGACGTCGCCCCACACCAGCTCCATGGCCCTCGAAGCTCTTTTCAATCTGGTCTTAACCTTTCTCTCACATAGACCTGTGGGCACGGTGATGAAACCCTCGCCAGCCTGTCACGTGAGGTGTGAGCAGCCTTCTTCGGTGGCTCAAATATTGGGACAAACACTATCGCTGAGGATGCCAGTGATGAGCAGGGTGAGGGGGCGACAACAGTCGCCGTGACTTTCAAGTCATATTAAGTGTTGTCAAATGGTTCGATAATATCGTATTACATTACAAATGTAATTATGCAAATCATGATTACAAAATCGTTCAGAGAGAAATGATATCAGAAATTGTAATATCCATGAAATGAGAGAACATATAGGAAATAAAAATCTTATCTTCAAGTAATTTTCAAAGGGTTTGAGAAACAAAAACTCAAATTTATGTTCAACTGTTTATTCTTTTACTTGCGCGTTGAAGTGAATTAGGTGGAATCATTGTGTTGCAGAGCACAGTCTGCTGGGGGCGGAAAAGCGCACATACTCAGGATGAAAGGCTGGGGCTCTAATCACACGGTCCAGGGCAGCGGGCGGAGCCTGGAACTGCGGTTTCGGTGGAAGGGGATCAAGGGGGTGTCTCTTCGTAAACACCTTCATGGTTCAGCATCTTCTGAACAGGGGAGTGGAAGGTCCTTCAGACATAAAACTGGCACATGTCAGGGACAGACTTAATACATTGCTATGTATCAGATGGACATTAAAAGGATAATAAAAGAATACTATGAACAATTACATGCTCATGAATTTGATAACTTCAATGTACAAACTGTATGTCAGGAAGACTATAAAAATCGAATGAACAAGTAAATTGAGAGATATCTCAGGTCAGGAAGGCTCAATATTTTCAAAATGCCAATTCTTCCCAACTTAATCAATAGATTCAACACAACCCCAGTTAAAATCCCAGCAAACTGTTCTGTCCACACTGACAAATGGATCTGAAAGCGGGTGCGGAGAGAGAAACAAGCCAGGCTAGCCAGGCTACCATTGAAGGAGAGGAACCGAGGCAGAGACAGGCACTGCCTCGTGTGGAGACGTAGGGCAGAGGTACCACAATCGAGAGAGAGGTGTTGGTGACGAGAACGGACAAAGAGAGTGAAGAAGAAGAACAAAGACCCCAGAAAGGAAGCCCCCTAGACATAATCAATTTATCTCTTGCACAGTAGCAAAGACAAGAACTATGGGAAAAAATAGTCTGTTTGACAAATGACACTGGAACAATGAGAAATCCATGTGCAAAAAAAATGAATATAGACGCACACCTTACATCCTTCACAAAAATTAACTCAAAATGGGTCACAGACCTACATTTAAAACACAAAGTATAAAACTCCCAGAAGACAACACAGGAGAAAACCCAGATGACCCTGGGCATGACAATGACCTCACAGATACAATGACGGAAGTATGATCCATGCAAGAAAGCCCAGACCAGGGGAGTCTGTTAAAATTCAAAGTGCGGGGATGATTCCCCGGGCTCTGGGACCCGTGCCTGGCAGCCTGAGAAGCTGTGACAGCGTCGCACCCTGGAGGGAGCGGGGGTGGGTTGGCCGAGGACGTTGGTGTGACCTCCCAGCGCTGCACGGCCCTCCACTGCGCTCCTCATGGGTGTGCTGGCTGGCGGTCTCAAGTAGGTTTACTTCTTGCTCCAAAGAACTTGGCACGTTAAAGATAACCATCTCCATTTTTTTTTGTTTGTTTTTAGAAAACGACACGTAGTTAGTGAGGTTAAGTAACTTTCCCAAAGCCGCCCTGTGCTTTTCCACCACACTCCAGCACCCGCAAATAGGCTGGAAATTACCATTTGAGAGTTTATATGTTCATCTGTTGATTTATGTTTCACTGGGAGAGAACAAGCCTTTCTCTCCTGTTCTGAAATCTGGGAGCCTGACTCTGCTCACAGAGAGACTGGACAGCTGACCAGCAGCCGGGATCAAACGTGTCACTCGTTCCTTGCCTCCCAGGGGCAGGGCAGAAGGGCGAGTCTGCTCACTGACCACCCAGTGAGTGGTACTGCCGGGCACCTCAGGGTGCTGTGCCGCAGCTATGTCCCTGTGGAAGAGTACTGAGTCTCACAACAGGTACTCTGCGTGGACACGGTACTGAGTCAGAAGCAAATGCATGCGCATTTGGGAAAGGACTGAGGGGGAAAGGGAAGGAGAACAGAGAGCAATAACTGGGCGTGAGAACACCCTGGGGCGCTGAAAGCATGCACTGAGAAAGTTCAAGGCCTCTCTGAGCTTGTGCTGTGTCCCCTGTAAGACGGGAGAACCAGCCTCTTCGTCCGCATTATCAACGTCACCATCGCCCTCATCATCCTCATCACCAGGCCCGCGGGGCTCACGCTGCTTCACCACAACCCTGAACGCAGAATTTTGTTCCTGCCTTCCCCTGGTGGCCTTGTCTTCCAGGCTCGCTGTGGACTGCGATAAGACGTCTCAGGAGGGCTGTGTAGCTCCAGCCCTTTAAAGCCCCCGCGGCCCAGGTCATGAGGTGCTAGCTGGCAAGGCACCGGAAAGGGGAGGCCTCTTACAGACGCCTTCCCCAGGAGTGGCAGGGCCTGGGCTGAGGGGTGACCACAGCCACAGCTCCTTTCCTTGCAGTGGAAATGTGACGGGGAACCAGGGATCCAAAGCAAAATTAATCCTCTGCTGCCATAATTAGAAGTAGACTGACCCCCAAACCCTGACGCTGAGCAAGAGACATGAGCCCAGGAAGGGAGGATGTAACTGCCGCTGTTTGGAGGCTGCTCGGCACTCCCCGAGCGGGCAGCCGCTCCTCCCTGGACCACTGGACCAGCGCCGTGCAGACTGGGCCTGTGTGCAGGGTCGCCCTTCCACTCAGCCAGCTTCACCCGCATCAGGGTGTGGAGAGGCCACCCCATCGGCCAGCCTGCCAGCGGCGCTCTGCCAAGCGCCCTTTGCCCGTAGCTGCCGGCTCAGCGCTGCGGTGGAGAGATGTGCCGTCCTGTATTGGGCACGGGGGATGCTGTGCATCCTCAGTCTCATGAATGTCCCAGGGCCATGCAGCCCCGGGGTGACAGCTGTGAGCGGGCATCTCCGGAGATTCATCTGCAAGGAAACCGCGGGGCTGAAGAATGCAGTAGGGAACCGCCGTGTCTGGAGTTCGCAAAAGCACCTGAAGAGAACCGTGAGAAACCCAGCTGGAGATGCCTTTTCTAGACGTCTTTTCAGTTGCCGTTGGCGTTCAGTATCGTTTTGTGCTGGTTTTGGGGGCACTGCACAGTGGTTAGACGACCGCACACACCTTCTGGAGCGTCTCCCCGATACTCCCAGTAGGCAGCTGTGACCGGTCTAACTTTCGTGCCAGCCCCAGCAAACGCAGAGGGAACGAAAGGCATCTGGATGGCTGATGTGTGAGTGTCAGGGAGAGATGAAGTCTGATTTGTTCTTGTTCTGAAATGTTCCCACTTACAACAATCATAATAAGATGCATTTCAGTAGCACGGTGTCTAACTGGAAAAAGCCTCGAGTGTGAATGTTTGCTCCTCCCTGCACACAGTGTGTCCACTCTGAGAGAGCCTGATGACTCACTGTTCAGGGGAGCAGTCACCGCTCGACTCTGCACGGGGGCTCTATGAGTCCCCACTGTGTGTTCCACTCTGGGACATAGAGGTCAAAGGTCTCGTGACCACGCCCTGCCCAGCTCTGATGGCTGCTCTGGGTAGGCCGTGGTCCTGTCTCCGGGCCTCACTTCTGCACTGTGCAGAATGAAGCGGCTGGCATGCGGCCCGGCACGCGGCCCTGCCAGCAGCCCTGCCGGCGAGTGGCACTGTGGGCTGCCCCAGACAGCGGTGCACAGGGCGGCCTGTGTCCTGGGGACAGAGTGCGAAGGTGTCCCTCCTCCACAGTGCTTGTGGCCATGGGCACGCCACCACGGTCCGCGGCAGGCAGGCAGGCTTGCGGTGTGCCCGCAGCCTGCCCAGGCCCTTCTCCAGCTCCCCGGCCCGGTCGCCCACCTGCCTGGTGCAGATAAGGCGCCTCCTCGAGCTGCAGGCTGTGCAGAAGACAAGATAAGGCGTGGAGAGCCAGGCCCTGGAGTCGGGGCCTTGAGTGGGCTCGGGGGTGACAAATGCTTTCATTCGGGGTCCCAGGGGGAAGGACGCAAGGAAAGATCACAATAAAGGAGGAGAAGAAAGAGAAAAGATGGATTGCCATTCTTTAAATAAAATCGGGGAGCGAGGTGTGAGAAACACACAGAACGGCCTCGGCACCGGGCGGAGAGGAACCGGTAAGTAAAGGCTTCTTTTAAAATATTGGAGTCCCTCCATCTGGGAAGCTCGGGAGAGGAGAGGAAAATGAAATGAAAGCGTTGGAAAGTACATGATAGTTTTATCTCTTTGGCTCCGAGACTTCAGAAATATTATAATCCTGCGGGAAGCGCGGCGCCAGGGAGCTGGAGCAGGGCGCCGCAGAGCAGGGCTGAGCGGTGTCAAAACGCTTATGTAACAGTTTTGTTTCATTCATTTCCATAAATCGCAGGCACCGCAGGTGTTTTATTCAAAATAAAGTTTGGGAAAAATAAATGGAACAGACGAACCTAGGCAAACCTGGCGGTTTTTTCACGAGCCGTGTTTGATGATAAAGGCAGGAAAGCATAATGCGGCATCATCTCGGCACGGTGCAATATGGGCCCTCCGTATGGCGCAGACGCTGATAACGCCGCCGGGGAGCAAAAATAAACAGAGCAGATGTACTTGTGAAATCGAGCCTGCACCCGCCCCGGAGTACCTGCCTTGCTCTGGAGAAGTTTCTGCAAAGACTCCAAGCTGGCATCAGGCCTCTTCCCACTGAGGCTCTCGGGAAACCGGCGACCAAGAGTACGTGACCAGGCACGGGCAGGAAGAGGGCTCCCGGTGGGGGGTGAGAGCCCCCGAGGAGGCGGGGCTGACCCGAAGCACATGGCTCCCATGACAGAGCCACCTGATAGTGTCGCATGTCAGGGTCAGGAGACATGGGGTCCATCCCCCCTTCCCCATGACCAGGTGAGCCCGAACTCTTGTCTCCTTGAAGGCACCATCACTGGGCCATTAACCTGCCTCCTGGGGGGTCCTGAGGACATGTCACAGAGCAAATCCGGGGAGCAGACGGTGCACAATGCAAGAAACTACCGGGACAGAGTTCTGTCCAAAGTGCTCTAGCCGCAGACCTCCTCAGAGGGACAGGCCAGAAGACCTGTGAGCAGCAGTGACCCCTCTTCACAAGGAGGTCACCCTGCACAAAGGAGAGCCCTGAGTGTGCTGTTCGATAGAGACTCAATACAGAACCCCAGTGCATCTGAGGGCGTGTCGGCATTAACCAGCCGAGCCTGTGGAGGTCCACCGGCAAAAGCAGGCCACTCACTGACACGCAAGTGGACCATGGCTCAGACAGGGTGTGTGGAGCAGCTGGGACCAGAACCCATCGGTGGGGAGAGGCCAGGTGGCTGTCGCCCACATGTGCATGTACGCTGGTGTGGCAGGCAGAGATGACATCTGGTCAGCCTCGAACTCCTGGCCTGCATCTGAGCACAGACTAGGGAGCAAGCAAGGCCCCAGGACTGGGTGTTTATCTGCAAGTCTGTGAAATTGCACCGGTGCTGTGTGAAGCACAGGATCTTCCAGACCTCCCTCCTGGGGGGCACAGGAGCATTCCCGAATCGAGCTGTGGGCTGAGCTGTCCTGAGACCCAGCCTGATCTCACCCGCCCAGCTTGGGGGGCCCTGCTCAGGCAGCCCGAATGCTGCCAGGCCCACTTTGTGTGATTTACGAAAGGTGTTAGGAGTCTCGTTTTCTGCAGGGGCTCTGGCTGCACATTTCAGAGAGAAGTGGGCAGATGTGACTCCAGCAGCCCAGAAACATGATCACAGAAGCCAGGGGCCACGGCAGGATGAGGCACAGAGAGGAGGGTCTCCTTTTTGCCCGTGGGGGACACGGCCATGCGGCCAACAGCTGGAGGGCACCCTGTGTGGCCTCTCAGGGAACCAAGTGGCCACCCATCTGCTGGGTTCCCAAAGAAGCAAGGAAAAAATAGCGTCCCACGTCCCACGCACTCCAGCTGTCCTTGGCAACCAGTGCTCCTTGATTTTTTTCTAAAATTAAAATGAAATAAAATCATCAGTTTTCCAATCAAGGCAGCACTTGTTTCAGGAACAATTGCCGGGGACAGGAGCCACTGGCCCCGAGCTCCCCGATGCAGGTGTGCCAGAGCCCTGCATCGATGCAGTGGGCGTCCCCTGCTTTGAGACGGGTGCCCACTGGGACCGCCGGCCTTGTGCAGGAGGAAGGGACAGGATGGCCAAGCCCCACTGGGCCACTGGCCACCCCTGGGAGTTAGTGCCCCCGAGTCACAACTCAGTTCCTGTTCCCTCGAATCAGGCCCCTGGAGCCTCACCCTGGCGAGTGCGGACACACGCCCGCATGCGGGAAGAGTGCCGGCAGAGGCCAGCCACTGCCGGGCTGCCTCGGCTGTGCCCGCACTACATGCTCCATTGGGAAGAAACACAGGTTCTTTACCACCTCACTGTCCCACACACTGAGTCTGCCCACTGGTGAATGTCTGCTAAAAAAATTCGCTTGAATGAAATCACCTTGAATGGCTTCCTTGAGCACCTCCGGTCTTCTGGAGGCAGGTCACCCTATCGTGGGTCCTGGTTGAGTACAAACGATGAGAGGGGCATTTGGGGTCTAAACTGTTTTCAGTGAAGGATCTGAATTCAAATGGCCAGCATCGAAATATGCCTGTGATTGGGCAACGGCGTCCGAAGACAAGAAGAGCCTTTGGGCTCTACCCAATCAAAACCTGCTGGAGTCAGGGGAGCGGAGTGACAGGCTCTAAGTCACACAGCCAGTGCCTGGCAGAACTGGAAATCCTGCCCTGGGTGCCAGCGGCTCCTGGCGCGAACACCACACCGGGGAGTAGGCCGCCCCTCTCTTCCCCAGACAGGACGTTCAAATCCGGCTCAGGTATTAACTCCTGCAAAGAATTTCCACACCTCAGGGCGTGCCTGTGCAGGAAGTCAGAGACTCGCTGAACCCGTCCTCATCTCTGGCAGGTCACTGCACACCACACGGTGCTTCCTGTCCGTTCCCCACAGCACACACACTGGAAGGAGAGGCGTGATGCCACTCTCCCGTCCGTCCCCCTGCCTTCGGTGCTGCTGTGACCGGATCACGTAGACGGGGAGGCATATAAACCACAGGGACTCATTTCTTGCAGGTCCAGGGGCTGGAAGTCTGAGACTGGGGTGTCCGCAGAGCTGGCCTGGGGTGAGCGCCTTCTCCCAGGGTTGAGGGCTGCTGGCCCTTCCCCGTGTCCTCTCATGGCCGAGGGTGGAGGCACCCCTGCATCCCCATTCGGGGGCTGCTAATCCCGTGACAGGGGCCCCACCCTCACACTCTCGCCTAACCCTGAGCACCTTCCAAAGACCCCAGCTGCCAACACCATCACGCTGAGGGTTAGGTTTAAACAGCTGAACTGGGGGAACAGCAAACGTTCAGTCCTTAAAATTCGACCTTCAGGTAAGGTGCCTTCTCCTCCCTCCTCAGGGTCAATGCCTGTCCCCTGGGCTGAAAGGGCGACCTGCCTTTCCCCGCGAGCCCGCGCATCCGCCTGGGCTTAGAGTTTACCGCGGCTGCCCCACCACCAAGGGCGGGACCCGGGCACACCCGCCCTGCGTGCCTCGCGGCCCCCTGCCTCTCAGGACGGGCATGGGGAACCGTGCACGGCACCGCAGTGACGGTGAGTCCTGCGAGTGTCCCCCGGAGGTGGCGCCCCGTGGTCTGTGAGCTCCTCAAGTGTCATTCCTTATTGTTTTTCATGACACCTGCAGCTCTGCACTGCATCCTCCCGAGCTCTCAGTGCTGCCACATGAAACGATTCTGTGCTCTTTGAACGTTTTTACTTTGAGATGCCTGGGGGTAATAGATTGGAGGAAACACATCTACAAATGAGGAGGAGAAGACTGTTCCTGTGGGCTCCTGGTGGTCCGTCTGAGCGTCCGCCTCCAGAGCCGTGTCCTCCGACGTGCTGAGACTGTGTGCGGCATGAACACGACAGCGGGGCCTTTGCACAGACACAGAAACGAGGGTTCTGCCGCTCTGGAAATGCTCTAGCAGCAGTAAGAAATACGAGCTGGAGCAGGTACAGCGTTGACAAGAGTCATTTTCTGCCTGTTTTGCTCACATGGAACATGTTTTACAACATAGCTAATTAAAAGTAGATTTTTTTTTCTTTTGCCACTAAGCCATCTTTCAATAAATTACCTTGAAAATAACACATTAATTTCTGCAGGATCTGTCTCACAGAGTTATCTGATGAACAGAAGCATATGAACGAGATTTATAAACTTGGAATATCGCTTTGAGTACCAAGTACTTCTTAAAAACTAGCAATCATTGATTCCTGAGTGTCTACTCTGTGCACGTTAATATGCTAAATATATACACAGAGACTTAAAGCCCTGGTCGCCGCTGTTAATTGACTTGCAGGAGGTCTTGGAGACACTGGGCAGAGAAATGACGAAGTGCCAGTAAAACCCAGCCTGACGTGGGACCCAAGAGCTGCCCCAGTAGCAGATTCAGAGCCCAGGGGCATCAATGACGAATTTTATGAGGAAACAGAGTCAGAGTGTGTGGTCTTGAAAAATCAAGAGGAGTACAGAACGTGTTGATTTCAGATCGAGTATGTGGAATTCTAAGACGGTTCCCAAGATCCTCACCCTCCAGTGTCTTCTGCATACTGTGTGACCTCCTATCCCCAGGAGGGAGGGCTTTGGTGCTGAGGGGACTTCCCTTCCATACTAGGCTCTGTCACTTGGCAAAAGCGGAGGGCCGAAGGGAAGGGGGAGCTGGGCCTGGGAGGAGGGGCAACGAGGGGAGAGCAATGGGGGCGTCTGCAACAGCGTCAACCATAAAAGTCAAGAATAACAAGGGAAGGGATTTTGCCAATGCAGCTAAGGCCCCAAGTCTGTTGGGACCTTAATCAAATTTGAGATGATACTGGCGGGGCAAGACTAAATTAATCAGGGGGAAACCCCTTTCTGAACTAAGACGTGCAACCCTAACTTGAAGAAGCAACCGTGAGTCCTACTGCCCCCCCGGGGAAATGACCCAGAGGGAGCCCAGCTCCAGATCTGTCCCCAGGCACACTTCCCACGGACGGCAGCCGTGCTGGCGTTTTAGATGCCGCCCTGTGAGTTCTGGAGCTGAGCACCTAGCTGAGCTATACCCGGGCTTGTGACACACCGAAGCCGTGAGCCAACGTGTGCCACTCACAAAGCTGGTGGCACTTGTTACTCGGTACTAGCAAATGGATACAACCCCCACTGCTTAGCATTCCCCCACTTACACCTGGAAGCTGTCTCCAGCTACTGTTTGGGGCTTCAGAAGCCAGCACTTTCTAGGGCAGAACTCTGTCCTCAACTATCCAGACATAAGTAGGAAGGAGTTGCTGTCACTCAGATCCTGGGAGGAGATGGATGGGATGGCTGCCTGCTCAGGAGAGAGTCTGTGGGGTGCACGCAAACCAGCGAGCGCACAGATGCCCTTACGCACACAGGTGCACTCACACGTACAGGTGCGCTCCCACATACAGGTATGCTCACGCACCTAAGAACCACCCCCTCTGTCTCTGGGAGGGACTTTTAAGCCCACATTTCTGCTCTCTCAGTTTGCCCCTGAGACTTACAGCAACATCAATGGCTCCTGGAAGAATCGGGTGGACACCAAGTCTCCGACACCCAGGCCAGGGCCCTCGGAGCTACGTGAGCCTCCCTCCATGGCGTCCCAGGAGACCCCGCCCAACGGACCAGAAGCCTTAGCGCCGCACTCCCAGGCACGCCGTGGAAGTCCAAAGAACACGATGAAAAATGGCCCGGTTTCCCTCACTTCTATCACCCTGATGGCTGTTTTTTTGTTATAAGTTAGCAATAACTCTCAGGCACACTTGGCAAGCAGAAGGGAAATGGACTTTTTTTACAACGCATTGAATTAACATCTTCTGCTCGATCATCTCTTATCCGTCACTGGCCTTGACGCGGCGGAGGTTGGTTGACTGGGTGCTGCAAGCCCCGAGTGCGTGGCCACTTCATGCATCATGCTCTGCCACGTGAGGCCGAGTTCCTGTATGCTCCCGCAGCCCAGAGACTTCCTGGAGTCAGTTGTTGCAGACTCATGAAAAATACGTGACTTAGGGGAAAAACCGGCACAGCATCTATGAGAACACTCTGCATTTAGGAGGCCCTCCGTTTCTGTCACACCAATGAAAATAAAATAAGAAATGGGGTTCTCCCCTGTCCGGAAGAAGACCGACGGGCTGCCAGGAAGGTCCCAGCGTGCAGCTGTCCGCCCCCCAGGCTGGCTGCCCCTCTTTCCTGCACCGTCCTTACCATGTCTGCCTTCGATCCATCACCCCACCCCCATACACACACACTTCTTAGGTAGCTGTGGCTTTGCTTTTGGTCTAAAGTGCTGCATGTTCCTTCTAAGAAAAGCATTTGAAGTAAAGGCAAAGAGAGGGAAATGCAACATTGTAAGATGAAGACACCAAACCTCAAAGCTGGAGCAGTTTCGAGCACCCCCAGGGCCCGCAGCCCACCCCCACCCCCGGCGTTCACTGAGGCCCTGGAATGAAGGGGTGACACTGTTCGGCCAGTTTGCTCAGGGACCGTCGGATCGGTAAATGGAAGATGGGTAACAACAGACCGTTGGGGGCACCCTGGTTTCACTGGCATCAAGCTAACAAATGGGAACCTTCGATGAAGTGCGGTCAGGGACAAAATTCCTGCTTGGAACACCGCCCCAGGCAGGGACAGAGGGGAGCAGCCACGTTGCTGCTCTGGCTGCTGTATATGGTCACCCCCGTGCACACCTTTTTTCTTCAGAGGCGAAGCCGATGCTGGGGGTGGCCAGGTGGGCCTCGCCTTCGATGTCCCCTGCTCCCCCACTCATGAGCAGAACCTAGGAGGACTTCAGATGCAAAGCGTCCCTGGTCCCCTCCTCATGGGGTCAGGATGTGTCAGCCTCCTGGCACAGATGTGTGACTCTAGGCAGGAGTGTTGTCAGCCAGGGTGCCTGCCCCAGCCCCGCCGTTCACAGTTATAGCTGGAGCGTCACGAATAGGCGGGACCGACCCCCTGCCCAAGCAGTGGATGCCCGTGTCCAGGTCACTCAGAGCAGGTGACTCAAAGCCCAGCCCTGATCACGTGGCCATCATTCTGTGTGGCTGTCTCCAGTCTACCTGGTGTAGCTGACCCACCCCCTGGGCAGCCCCTGCCCTACACCAGGGCAATCCTATCAAATGTGACACAGCCCAGAAATCCGGGACATGGCCAGAGTCCCCACTCCACAGAGGACCCTGAGGAGACCACAGCTGCAGGTCCGTGAACCCTGCCACAGCCCGGGGCGGGGGAATAAAGCAGAGGCCACAGCATCACATTCCATGGTTGGAGCTGCAGGTCAGCCGACACGGACTGCAAAAGCCACTTCGTTTCTCCAGACCTCAGTTTCCCCACCTGTCAAGTGGAGAAAACGGCGGTAGATCCAGCTGGAGGAATAACTGAGACCTGATTTTGCAGCCTCTTCCACAGCCCCTGGTGCCAGACAGGTGGCCAGTGAATGCCTTCTTTTTCCTTTTCTTTCTTCCGCCTCCTCTCATGGCTCACGGACAAGAAGAGGCCGCTGAAGCGGCAGATGCCCCTTCTCGCTGGAGCGGCCACTCCCGCCCCCAGCAGGGCGGCTGTAACAGGAGAGACTCCTTCTTACAAATCCACTCCCCAAAGCTCTGTCAGTGATTCCAACAGCTGCGGTCAAAAGGAACCATCAGAAGGGTATGGTTTCCATGGCAACTGCCACGGTTACGCAGGAGAAAGAAAGGGACCCGGGAAGACTGCCTTCTCGTCCCTGCCAAGCATCCACCAAGGGTCACTCTGCTCCCCTTCCGGAAAGATGACCTGCTGGTGTCGCCCAGATGATTCTTGAGGGGTGGCACCGCGCCGCTTGGAGGAGACCGTGGAAGGTTCTGGTTCCTGCCACCTGCTCTCCACTTCAGCAGGCCGGCAGTGAAGTGGGACGCTCTGCGTGATCTGTCATCGCTGAGACCCAGCGCCCGGGTGACTGGCTGCGGCGAAGGCGGGAGGCAGTGGCGGGAGAGGGGAATTGTTGGGTTGGAGATATGGGTCAGAGGCATGATTTGGAGGCGTGAGCTGGAGGAAGTGAAGTGGCAGTCAGATGCAGTTGCCTTTGTGGGCGCATCTCAGCCAGAGAAACGAGCAATCTCCCCTGGGCAGTGTCTCTGCCTGTAGTCGGGTGGGCCCCACAGGCTAGAGGAGAAACAACCGTCCCTGAGCAGAAGTTACGTACTCGTGAGGTGAGCGCAAAATAAAAGTATGTAACTGAGTGCTGGGGACACACAGTGGAAAACAGGCGTGGCCAAATTTCAAGTCTGGAAAGAATGTCAGGCCTCCGTGTGCCTGACCCGGAGAAATCCTGAGTCATGGGCTGATGACCCGTGTCAGAGAAGGCTCGCTGGCAGCCCGATGCCCACATGCTTCCCACCGCACTGGGAGACGCCCGGCCGCTTCCCCTTCTGCAGGGCGGGTGGCAGCGTTCTCTCCCCTCCCGGCCTCTGCACGCTACTTTCATTCCATCTGAAACGAGGGGCCAGCCCGCAACACTGTGACCATCTTCCCCCTGACAAACGCCATGTCCCCTCCAGTGCTGGCTCACACATCTCATCTGTTGAGACTCCAGGGAGGCTTGGGCCACCTGTCCCCGCACGGGTGTTCTCAGCCCACGGTCCCCAACCTCGAGGGCACCAACTGCCACACTGGTAGCTCCGATGTCACCTGGCGCCTCTGTGGGTTTCCCAGCAGGTACCCTGTCCCCTCTTGGAGAATCTATCACCATCTACCATGCAGGCCCTAATGCCACCGCCTGCCTATGATTCTTGAGACTGAACATGGCTGCCTTGGGCCAGCACTGACGGGTGCCTAAGAAGAGAACAGTCGTTTGTTGAAAGAGGGCCATTCCGAGAGAATGCATGTTGAGTAAGTGTTTGCGGGGTGAACACTGCAACTGCACCGAAGAGGACCATTTCTCTGCTGCTTCTCTGGGAGGGGGGTCATTTTGCCTGTACTCTCCTGGTGCTCATGTCCCGGGGCTGCTGTCACCCTGTCCACAGCCGGGCGGCTCAGTCCCGCAGGGCATTCTTCTCTGCCCAGCCCTGGAGGCCAGGGGCCTGAACTCAAACGATGGGCAGGGCCACGCCCCCTCGGGGCCCATCCCGCCCAACTGCCGGTGGCCCCGGGCTGTCCTCGCCAGTGGAGGCCTCACCCCAAGGCCCATTTCCACCTCCTCCCCAGGTCTTCACATCTCCCCACCCCCAGGCATGTCCTTGTCCAACTCTCCAAGGACACTTACTGCACTGGACTGAGGACTCGCCCTGCTCCAGCAGGACCTCATTTGAACTTAGTCATTATATCTACAGCAACCACAGCCCCATTTCCAAACAGGATTGCATCCTGAGGTCCTGGGCATTAGCCCTTCAACATGCACTTCTGGAGGACACAGCCTGACCCTCAACACTCATCTGTCCCCTCCCAAGGACTCAGTGACACGGTCCTACCTGGGGCGCCTGTGTGACCTGAAGCCTTAATCCATCAGGATTGGGGGCATTTTTACTTTGTTGTTGTTTTATTGTCACCCACTGGCTTTTCTTTTGTTACGTTAAAATGTACAGTAGAGTTGTGTTTTAGCGTACTAGACGAGGTTGCTTTATAAAAAGAGCTCTCACGCGTGGCAGCCCCAGTTCAGGCGGCCTCCCGGCCCTCTACCGGGCAGGCTATCGGCAGTGAGGCCGAGGAAAGCTGGCGGCCGCATGCACGCCTGTGCCCACGCAGCTTTGCCTGGGAGCGGCAGGAGCGGAAATATCCGCAGAGCGTATGGAGAGCCGGAGGCGCAGAGGGGCCCCGAGAGCCGGGGTGGGAGAGAGCTTCTCGGGACGGAAAGAGCCGGCAAGCCCCTCTCCGTGGAGAGCCTCCAGTGGAAAGGGCCCGTAGGGAGTGACAGGTGGGAGCAGGACACGGACTGGGGCTGGCACACGGGACAGGCGGTGGCTCCAGATGGCAGAGAGGGAAGAGGAGACATGAACAATAACTGTCTCATCCAGTCTGAAGTGCACCAAGTTTTATTTTAATGATCTCTCCCTCCCGGGACTGCAGCAGGGAGGCCGGGAGCTGGCAGCAAGCTCACCTGGGCCTGGTCAGCCTGGGCTGCAAGCAGGGAGGACGGGCTCAATTTAGTGTTCCAAGGAGCTCAGCTGACGGGCTGTCAGGAGCCTAGCTTGGGTTCCTCTCCCTCCAGGTAAGAGTGCCCCGAGCTAGGGCCAGCAGCCAGGCTGGGACAGGTGTGGTTCCTTCCCTGGTCAGTCACTGCCTTCCAATCATCTGCCGGGAAGGCAGCCTGGTGGCGCTGTCCGTGGTGCTGGCCAAGAGCCAGTGAACACACCATGCAGATGAGGCCGACAGTGGGAGCTTTCAAAACATCCTTCTGCAAAGTCACAGTGTCTCAGAGAAATGTCGGTGCCTCCCCTCGAGTCTGGCTTGTGTGTTGGGGACAGCAAGGGGGCATAAAGAAGAAGGGTAAGGGAACAGGACCGAAAACACAGCCTGGCCTCTGAGCCTCTCCGAGCCTCGGTGTCTCACACACCCAACACGTCCTTGTCCTTCTCTGTAGGGGAGAGTCTCAGTTGGACCCATGCAAAGTCGTGTCTGGTACAGACACACTCCAGAAAGCCACATCTTGCCACCCAGACCGTGTGTCTCCTGACTAGCCTGGCCTTCCCTCCTGGTTTAGAGAAAGGCAAGTCACACTCACAGGCATGGACACAACAGACCCTAAAGCAACCAGGGCACCTGCTGTTTTGCTCAGCTCTCCATGGAAACGCAGTCCCCCTGTATGACTTCCAATGGAACGACACTAAATGCTGCTGTCCCCGAAGACAGGTGTGCATGGGCACCTGTCCAGCCACACTTGGAGCTCTGCCTGAAAAATCAGCCATATACATACTTTCTCCCAGGTGTTTGCAAAGACTTGATAGAATTCATTTTTAAAAATCCAATAAATAGGGCAACACATTTCCTAGTTTAGCTGCAATAAAAAACAATACAGCCCCACGGCCACCGAGTGTGCCACGAACAGACAGCAGCAGGGCAGGGTGGGCCCACAGACAACCCTGCGCTGACATCAGGAGACCAGCACATGTCCTGGTTCCCCCGAGGAGGGGCTGGCTGACCTTGTCCAGTTGCCTGCCATCTCTGCGCCTCCGTCCTCCCAACTTGACCGTGAGGTCTCAAGTGCACAGCTGTTTTGAGGGCCAGATGCAACCATGCAGGAAACAAGGCTGTGTCTTGCTCCCAGAGCTGCGCCCATCCGGGGCGAGGGTATGAGGGCACCGGTGCACCTGCGGGCCCCCATCTTCTCTGCACAGGACAGTGTCCCACTGGGCCAGAGACCATGGGTCTGTTCTTCAGGGAAACGTCTCCCGGGTCAGATGAGTTCTACAGAGCTTTCTTGTGTACTCCATACATGTAGAGTGGTCAGTGGGCTGTGAGTGCATATAAGACATGGACCAGTCTCAGCCCATCCCATCTCCTCCTCACCCACCCACAGCTGGGCCTGGTGCGCAGTTGGCACCGCATGGTTATGCATGGGACAGCCTCGGCAAACACAGCAAGACCCTGGCAAGTCCTCTGGGTGCAGACTGAACCAGCCTTTGAAGTGAAGTTGATGCTGCTGGCCATCAGCTCACCCGAGGGACTTTCAGGTGGAGCAAGGTGAGCGCAGCCTCCTCTGAGGGCAGGACCTGGGCTCTGGAAGCTCACCAAGGTGGTGTCACTCTTGGCCGTTGCCATGGGGAGATGCTGCCTGAGCAGAGAGAGAGGAGGGAGGGCACAGGGTGTCCCACCTGCCAGTCCTCACTTCACACCAAAGAAAAGAAGGCCTTGGGGGGAGGGACCCACCTGAAGGCAGGGCAGCGCCTGGCACCTGGTTGGCTGGCTTGGTGCAGGGCTCCTGCTCCAGGCCACAAGCACTGGGTGAGCACGCGTGCTCACTGTGAGGACACAGCTTCCTCGGTGAGCCTCCCAGGCACGCCGGCGAACGAAGGCTCCCAGGAGCTTGGGGGTTTGGCGTTGAGTTGCTAGCGCCTTGGACATGTGTCCAGATTAAGAATAACCCACGTTCCCAGCAGCAGACCGTCCGGGCGCTCCCAGCTCTCAGGACTGGCCCCGGCTCTTCTGGTCTTCCTGTGAGCTCGCGTGTCTTTGCCCCACGTGATGCTTGGCGGACAAGGCACTTGGAGTGGGTTGGAAGTGAGAGGCGGCATCTCTTCTGGATTCTTTCCCTCCCTTCCTGTCTCCCTTCCTCGCTTTGCTCCCTTCCTTCCACTCCCGCAGGACATTACGAGCAGAGGCAGTGAGGCTGTCCTGCGTCTCGAGTGTCCCCTGTGGAACCACAGGCAGGGACACAAGACTCGTCCATTTGTTCTTCAGTAACTCAGCCAGTCACGTCCTCCTGGATTCACTACTAGACACCCACTTCCCGGGCACGGGCTGAGCCCATTGTCCTCGGCGGGCACCGGGGACAGAGGAAACCAGGGCCTGCTGAGGCCGAACTCTCTGCAAACAGACCTGAGTCGACACCTGAGCACGATCTCAGAGCGTGACAGAGGTGGGACGAGGACAGGACAGAGGTGAACACTCGGTGGGCCTCTCCGAGTGGCCACGGTGGGCCTGGAAGCCCCTTGCGGCACCTGCCTGCAGTCAAGGACATGGTGACCGTGCCAGCATCCCCAGCAAGGGCTGGAGCCAGCCAGGTCTATGAGAAAGCCGGCCCCACGCCCGAGTCCAGGGTCCAGCAGGTGGCGGGACGCAGAGGACAGGTGAGGCCCAGAGATTAATTTCTGTACAAACAATTCTGTGTTTATAGAACAATAATATATTGGCAAATAACAATGACTTTGTTTTTGACCGCCCAGCCCTGAATATTTTTCCTGTCCTATATCTCCGGCTAGAATGTTCGCCGCACTGTTGACGAGACTTGTGGGTAAGCTGCCCTACTCAGTACAGACTCTTAACAGACTGAGGAGTTCTCTTCCCTCCCAGCTTTGCTGGTAGCTTTTATCAAGTGGTTGGAAAAGGTTACGAAAATTTTCTACCTATGGTTAGATTATTTTCCTTCTTATTTATTTATTTATTTTCTATTGTTATTCTATTACAGTTGTCCCAAATTCCCCCTTCACTCTCCTCTGCCCCGCCTTCCCCCTGCTCCCACAGTCCGTCCCCACACTGTCGTCCACGTCCACGGTCGTCCATACACGCTCTTTGACTCGTCCCTTCCCTTCTTTCCAGCTTTCCCTCTCCCTGTTTTCTCCTTTGATGTGTTAATTCTGTGAGGTGTATTAATGGTGTTTTCCAGCGTTGGAGTAAACCTCGCACTCCTGGAAAACACTAAACTTAGTCATCGTGCATTATCTTTTCTACGCATTAGTAGATTTGATCTTGCTAATGCTCTCCTTTGATATTTTACATATTTTAGATTTTTCTATTGAATTTTAATTTTTTTTCTTGTATTGACTTTGGTTTTGGTGTCAAAATTCTCATTGGTTAATAGCCATTCCTGACAAAATAAGTAGGGAAGTATTCCCTAATCTATTTTCTTTGAAAGTTCATATACGATTGGAGTTATTTGTTCCTGGGCATTATATTAAGTTTCTCATGGGCAAATCAACAGTAATAAGACTTGTAAAATGCCTCCCTGCTTAGAAATTCTGGTCTAATTCTCCTTCACAATCAGATGGAAATTAAGATGGATTCAGTTTCATGCTTTACAAACTTGTTGCAACAACTTTATTGAGAAGCCTGGGGGTGGGAAATGAAAACTCGGAATGTTCCAAATATATATGTATATCTATGCGTGTATTTTTAAATTATATGTAAGGGTGACAGAGCTTTTCCTTACAGTCATTTCCATAACTCAACTCCTTGCACTGTGGATTCTGTTCCGTATAGATGGGCAATCTGAAATCCAATTATCACTCGTATACATCCAAATAACACATTGGATATTTATATTTATCACAGATCTGGCATTTAACACCCCCATGCTGTGCTCTGCTCCCCTCCCATGGTCGCACTCCAAAATACACTCCGCCGTCCAAGTCTTGCCTTCTCGTCACGGCTGTGACACTCGAGTCGCATCGGGAAGGAGGTGTGTTCAGTAGCAGGTCAGGTGTCTCTGCCTCGCAGCCCCGTCTCCCTCAGCCTGGGACGCCGAGGCGCCCGACCCACGTCCTCCCTGCGCTCCTCATGACTCTCATATCAGCATGCACAAAATTCCCCACCGAACAGTTGCAGAGTCGGTCCTGACGGATTGATCAGCGTTGCTTAACTATTCTTTATCCATTGGAGCCAACGAAAGTCTACACGGAGCAAGGAGAAAAGGGGGAGAAGTCCTTCCCCAGAGCCATCTCCACTGGCTAACGAGGTACTTGTCCAAACAAGTCGGTAAGGAGCTCCTGCTCTGGAGGCCACAGCGTGCTGTGTGGGCGGTGCGCCCCCTCCTTCCTAAGAGCTTACAGCCTTGGACTTTACTCTTGCCTTTCGAACGCGTTGGTCTGGCTTCGTGACACCAGCCCTGGCCAGAAGCGCTGTACCCTCATAACCAAAGTAGGACTGCACTGACTTTGTCTTTGTGTGTGTGTGGTGGTTCAAGGCTGTCCCAGCACCACTAGGCATGATGAAGTCTCAGATCCAACCCAGGTAGTTTGCTAGCCCGGGACTCATCAGTGAAGCTCGGATGTGTCTTCATGTCGTTATTGAGGGTTCTAGAAACCATGAGCCACGACCAGAGGGCAGGCGTGGTTTGGACTTGGCACTACTGTGGAAAGGTCCGCACTTGACTAGTAACAACAAAAGCAGCCTGGCACAGCTCTTAAATCTCCCGTGGACTCCCCCACTGTTCTCCGTGGCTTTTCCTAAAGGCGAAGATGCGTTCCCTGATCAGATTCCAACCGAGATGTGTGGTTTTGAGAACCCAGGGATGTTGACCTTTAACCTGTCCCTTGGCAATGCCAAAAAGAACTGAATGATGTCAAAAAGGAGACTTCCAAAGGGACCTACGTCAAAACCACTGTGAATCTATGTGACATGCCCCCAAGGAGCTATCATGTAAAATCTTGTCTAAAAGGAAAAAATACAAAGTGAACTGACAATACCTTTATACCAATGAATGCCCCAACCTCCGTGGTTAATTTTCCTCCTACACGGCTCTTTGACTCACATGTGTCCTGGGAGAAACCACCGTCTGTATCCAAACACAAGATTATCTTTTTAATGCTCTTCCTTCTGAGAGAGCCGACTGAGAAAGGACAGGCCTGAACCTGAGCCTAGTCAGACCCTGTCCCTGTCCCTGCCCCTCTCAGGTGCAGGCGTCCAGACTTGACCTGCAGCGGGAAGCAGAGGCCGGAGGGCTGCCCTTGGCTGTGGGTGTCAGCGCTCTCCCACCGGAAGGCAGTGGTGGAGGCTTCCCTGAGACAGCTGGCTGTCACCCTCAGAGACCCTCTGTCCGCAGTGCTGTGGGTCCTAAAGGAAGGAGGTCGCCCAGAGCCCAGCAGGTATAAGAGAGGCAAGTATGTGCGTGAGACGCAGTGTTCGCTTATGCATTCTATATACATATGTATGTTCAGACACAAGCATAGTCTTCAAAATTAATTTTTAATGGTCTATAAAACTCGTTTCCTTTCTGCTCTTTCATCTGTTGTGGCGGGAGCTTGGTCCCCTCACAATCGATGAAGCACTCACATTAAACCCGTCTCCCACCTCCCGCGTTCAGACCCTTCCCTCAGCCACAAGAAGCTCTGAACGCCTCTACACATGGCGTCCCAAATTATAACCTCCCGAGTCCCAGGATTGTTTTCAAAGGGCTAAAAATTGCCGTGCTCAGAAAAACAAAACAAAACAAAAATGGCAACCCTGTTTGCCTTGCCAGTCTGTCAGAGCTGGAAAAACAAACTTCATCCCGGAGAGACAAACACTCACACAGCAAACACACAGAGGGGGCTGCCGACGGAGCCAGAGACGCGCGGCAGATGAGAGACGGCCAGACGGACGGCGTGCGGAAGGGGGCGGGCTGCAAACATGGGGAGCGGGGGTACTAGGGTGCAGAGCATGACCCCCACTCTGGAAATGCACGGGACCGAGAGGAGACCTCCCACCCCGCACACACCCTCCCCCAGTGGCCCAGACATCCCCGGCTGAGCATGCGCAGGGGAAGCTCCATCCGAAGGCAGCTCCGCCGGCCCCTCTTCCTCCGGAAGGCCCCGAGGCCTGGTCCAGGGAAGCTCGTCTACCCAGCCTCACGCCCTCTGCTGTGCAACGTCAGGCGTGTGAGCATACGCATCCAAGCGGACGTCAAAACCCCAGGGCTGAACATCGTGGCGGGAAGGAGTCAAAGCCACTCAGCTGTACTGCTTCTGAAAGAACTCCTTTACAACCTCCGGTGAGACACGCGATGAGAAGGTGACATCGGCTTCTGTGGTCACAGTTTATATTAATATTCCACAGGGACCCTTTCTTCCAAGGAATCTGAAGTTGCTGTGAGGAGACTGGATTCTGCCCCAGCACTGGTCTCAGCAGGAATAGATGGCAGCGCTTGGCAGCTGCTGTGCCGACCTTAGTGATATCTCCGGGGATGCGAGCACTGAGTGGACTCGCTACAAGTTGCCGTGTTCACGCACGGTACGCACTCTCTGGCCTACCCAGTCTGCCATAGCTGCGGGCTGAGAGCTACTCACCATGCAATGAGTTCTCCATTGGCTGATGAACTCCAGGTGCTACAAGACACCCTTTGGTGAAGCTTTGCCGTTTGTCCTGTGCCACACTCAACCCTCTTCCTGTGTCACATAGCTCTCAACATCGTCCCCTGCTGTTGGTGATGGTTGTTATGCCCGTTGCTCCCACGAGGAATAAGGATTCAGGGGACAACAGAGCCAGTAGGTGGAAGAGTCAAATGTGTGCCCAGGTCTTTCCGGTTCCAAAGCCCACGCTCTGTCACCGCACGGCTGGATGGAGATGAACCCGGTGCTGGGGTGAGGTGGCGCTGCCACGGTCTGCTCACCAGTGCGGCGCTCTCCTCATGTCCCTGGTGTTCCTCCTCCCCAAGCTGCTCCCAGACTCTCCAGGTCCCCTGTCCCATCACGGCGAGTCCATGGGTCCCATCAGCACTGAGATTCCTTTCCCAATGGGCCTCTGTGTTGCTGGACCCTAAGTACCGGCTTGAAGACGACTAAAGGACCCAGTCTCTCCAATGGCCCCAACAGGGTAGAGTGGGGGCACCGTTCCGGCTCTTCGGAGAGCTATCTGATTAAGCAGACATCCATGGAGCACTCACTGCGTGCCAGGCAGTGGACCGGGGCCACCCAGTGCCTTACTTCTCTCAGGTGCAAAACCCAAAGGGATGCCAAAAACTGCTGATCATGATAATAATATTTCAATGTAATGTTTACAAAATCAATATTAATGCAAAAGTCATGATGGAAAAAATATCAACATTGTAAATAACTAGAACGAGTGTGAGCAACTGTCCCTTTTGCCTCAGCCCACAGTGGACTCAGCACGGCTCTGTTAGAGACTCAGTTGTGACCCGCCCCCACTCACACGCTGACGTCCTGACTCCCCAGGACCTCGGGGTGTTTATTTAAAGACTGGGTCATTAAAGAATATAATTAAGCTAAAACAAGGCCACTGAGGTGGGCCCGACTGCAATAGGACTGGTATTCATAAAACATGAGGAGGTCAGGACACAGACACGCACAGACAGATGACCGTGTGGGGACATCGTGAGGAGACAGCCATCTGCAAGCCGGGGGGCCTCTGGGAGAACCAGCCCTGCCCGCACTCGGTCGAATTTCCAGCCTCCTGAACAGTGAGACCACAACTTCCCGCTGCCTGTGGCATTTTGCTGCAGCAGCTCTGGCGGACGGACACACGAGCTCGATACCTTGACAATGAACATCAGTTAAATCATGGGGTTATAGAGAAACAAGAGACCATGATTTTTGTGTCTTCATTTCATAAATGCCTACCATTTTGGGGCCCTTCTGCTGGGCTCCGGGCAGAGACGGAAGGAGTCCTGCCTTGGAGGAGGACCTTGTCCTGGGTAGTGCTTGCGACAGGCGACTGGTACACATCAGCGTGGCAGGGGACAGGGGACTGAGGCCACAGCGTGGTCCCTTGAAGCCTGGGAGTGTCGGGAAGACTCACAAGGAGGAGCCTGTTCTGTTTTCTGACCACTGGGAAGGAATCCTGAATGATATGAGAGCTAAAGGGAATTCTGGGCTGAAATCCTGTAAAAACTCCAGCTGACTACCAAAAATTAAATCTAAATTCCTTAGCATGGCTTAAAAGACTCTCAGTACTTTAGCCCCTGCCTTTACCCCATTCATGTCTTCTCCTTGTCCACACACTTGGGGCCCCACCCAGCAGCCCCCGGCCCCGGGTGTGGTTCGCCAGGCACCCCAGGGTGTCCCGGGCGTGCACTCTGCTGGGGATACTCCTTCTCCAGGTGTGGTCTCTCACCTGAGCTCCCTGATCAGTGGCCCTCAGTCCCTTAAATCTCACTGAAGACCACCTCGTCTACAGCATCTCTCCATGCTCCCCTAAAAGAAGCAAGGGGCTCCCTCTCCAGCCACCATCACAGTCTCTGCAGCCTGACGCGGCGTTTTCCGGACTGACATGTAGGTCCGACTCCCCTCGCTCTCTGCAGGCAGCCCTGTCTCACTGCTGTCGGAACTGTGCCACCTCTGTGAATGCTGAGCATGCGCCAGCTGGCCGGATGCACCTGCAGAGCCGCCATGGCTGTGGGGAGCGCCGGGCACAAGGGCAGCTGCTCACTCCACAGGTGAGGCACGTGGAGAGCCTTGAGTCAAGAGTCAAGAACTGGTGCTTGAAAGGGAGGCCGGCCTCTCCAGTCGAGCTGCTGGGTCAGCGCGTACCATGGCACACCGTCCCACTGGGCGTGAGCTCCAGAGCAGTGACTAGCCCCGAGCACATGTTAGGTATAGGATGCCCCATATAGCACTGGGACATATCTACATTTAAAAACCATTCATTTTGTCTGAAGTTCAAATCTGACTTGATGTCCTGTGGTTTAACTGACAATCCTAATCGTACGCCCTGTTAAGAGGCCCCCGTGGGGAGTGAGCAGGGGGCTCTGAAGGACCTCGGTCTGAGCCGTGCCTCCATCCCACGGGGCAGGCCGGGCAAAGTGCCGGCCGCTTTTCGCCCGCGCTCTCAATTCCGTCTCCTCCCTGGAGTCAGATGAAGTGGGAGTAACCTCGGAGACTGATTCCGCACAATGGAATTATAAAATCATAAATGCCAGAAAACACGGAGGGAAGAGAGGAGAGGGTGGGGGAGCCTTTTTTTTTTAAAGCAGCCAATCTGGTCTTGGCCTTCATTGGAGACTCACACAGCTTTGGGGGGAGGGTTCCAACGCTGAGGCTGGAAGGGAAGTCACATGGGTGTCGTGCCACCCTCCCCAGAACCTGAAGCAGGGGCCAAGTGCGTGTCTCTCCAGAACCCCCGTCAATGGCAACTCCTGACGCTTGCGTCGGCCGCACCGCACCTGCTCCCACCACATGCTAGCGCTGAACATTCCTCAGTGTTTCTAAACTCGAATTTGCTCGCTGCTACAGCTAGGAACAGATGCACCAGAGAGAACTATTTGAAAGTGGGTGGCTTATTATGAACAACTCAGGGTCTATAAAAAAATCCCAACAAGAGTTGAAAGAAAAAAAAATAAAAACTGCCAGTAACTCTAAAAAGTCTCTTCGTAAGAGAACAGAATAGTTCTCTGGCAATTGTGCCAACGTGGAAAAGGAGAGTTGTTTGAGCACTGGTTTGACCTTCAGCGCAGCTTCCTGAACGTGACTGGGCCCCACAGAACTGAGTCTCTGCCCACCTGAAGGATGTGGAGGGCCAGTCAGGAGCCCACCCGGTGAGGACAGTGTGGGTGAGCCGTCCCGCTGGACAAGAACGTCCACCACTTGCTCGGTTCTAACTACCCACGGCCTGGCAATAGTGCCGTTCCTCCTGCCATAACTGCTTGTGTAAAATTCTGTGCCACGTGCACGCCGCACACGGGGTGAGCTTCTGGTGGTGGTGTCTGACGTGGCGGCGAAAGACACGGGGCAGGTGAGTGCTGGGGCAGGGCAGTCCAGCCATACGCAGAACAGACTCAGAAGGCACAATCAGAAAGCAGTGTGTGAGATCACCGATGGTTTTCATGTTGGCACCATGTTGAAGTGGCAAAATCTTGGATAAATTTGGTTAATAAAGTAAATCATCAAAGTGAATATTACCTGTTTCTTTTAAAACATTTTAATTACATTTTTAAGTTTAAATGTAGCATTTTAAATTTTAATTAAAAAAATAAGAATGACATTTCCTGGCTCCTCTGTGGGGCTCCCATTTAATCTGAGGTATATTTTAATCAAAGTCTGACGGTTGATTTAAGTCCATGAGAAAACTGTGTGATGCTCAGTCCCTGGGTACTCGCTGGCTCAGAGTCCCCGATGGGCATCCCCCCCGCATCCTGGCGCCTGCTGCTCTCCCCCCATCACCCCTCCCGCCCACCCCCACACAGCGGCCCTGGGCCAGCACACACATCTACCCCAGAGGGAAGTCAGAAACAATCAGGAGCTCTCTCTCATTCCCGGTTTCCAAAACTTGTGATCAGAACCTGTTGGTATGTACTCCAATTCCACTTTTCTTCTTCCAGTAAGCAAGGTTTTGCAACTCCTTGAAATGCTGGTCCCTAAACCAATGACATGGATTTTATTTTCGCCCCCCTAATTTGATGTCTGTGCTATCAGTTTTTCTGTTATGTTACACCTATACCTTATCTGTATCTGCCCAGCTACCCTGGGGTCTATAGATGCGCTGGGATATTATTCAGAGAGAGAGGGAGGGGGGAGGGGAGACTTCTGGGACTGTGTGCTGTGAAGTGCCACCAGCCTACGCCTGCAGTCTCTCCTCTCCTCTTGTTTGAACTTTGTCGTCCTCCTATGCTTGTTCTGTTTTCATTCTTCATGCTTAACAATCATCTTTATCTCTGCTTGTTTGTTTATTTCTCTTTCTTTTGCTTCCTCCCCCACCAGGCTGTGAGCGCTCACAGAAGGAGCCCAGGGGGGACCTGGAGGCACTGCCCTGTCCCCCCACCGGCTCTGGCCAGAACTCTCGGGGGCCTTTCCTCAGCACGCTGAGCCTGCGCCTGGCATGTAGGTGAGCTTCCCTTGCAGAGTGACTCCTTTCTCCAAAGGAAGGCAGAGTGTGCTCGCCTTGTTGCTGCCGCTCCTTCCCCATCGAAGTGCCTGCCCACCACGGGCACTCCGTGAGAGTGTGCTGCAGAGGTGAGCGGCGATGCAGGGTCGCTCAGTGCCCCAAGGGCTGCACCGTTAACTCGTTCCTCCCGGTCACGGCCTGAGAGGCAGGCACGCTGGCCCTGCCCTTCCTGCAGGGGCGTGGCGGGAGGGAACTCGGAGGCGCGGAGGGCTGGCCGTTAGGAGTCTGACTGCCAAACACTGCCGAACAGACGTTCTTTCCCCCAGTGGGGCCTCATTAGATCGTTCCCTTTTAAACAGAGCTTGAAAGCATCAGATTCAGAACCACGGCCATTTCCTAGGACATTTTCTAGTTCGTATCGAATTCCAGAAAATCAGTGGTGACCTCACTAGACTTGGAGGCCCGGGCGTGCTTCTCTGTGCTTTAGCATCACCGAGTGAAAACGGTTCCGTTCCTGCCGCTCCCTCTCATCCTGGGCCCTGCCCCTCAGCGGGAGAAGGGTCCCCTCAGGACCTGGGAGGGATAGGGTCAGACCTCAGCATTGCCAGCCCCAGGACAAGAAGAAGCTGCGTTCTCCACCGAGTGCGTCGGAGGGAGGCCCCGATCTTCCGGTCCACACACGCAGTGTCAGCGGGCGCAGCGCTGCGGCCTGGGGATGATTTATGGCAGGCGACACGGGTTTCGTGGAGGCCACATCTGCAGGCTCCGTGGAGCCAGCTTGCACCGGGACACTGAGTTGAGATGAACACATGAATAATTGTTTGGATAATATTAAGCAGGCATGTGCGATGTCGCTAAGCAACATCTGCTACGGACAACACAAACAAAAGGGGCCCTTGTGCGCATGCGCTGTGCTGCTTTCAGGAACCAGCGGAGGGAGGTGCCCGATCTGGGGAGCCCATGCAGGTGTTGGTGAGAACAGTTGGCGAGTTTATTTAAAACACTCGCCACCCCCCTCTCCCCCGAAGAGTTTAATTCAGTGCATCTCAGAGCAGGGGAAGGAAACCGGTGGCTCTTCAGTAACAGCAACGGTCATTTATCATCACGTGCAGCCAGGCTGAGGATCGTTGGCCTGGTCCCTCCTCCCACGGAACCGGCCTCTGATGTCACGCTGGGAATTTCAACCACTTACCCAGTCGATAAACGGCCGATGAATTTTGATCGTTTCTAATAATGAGTAACTCCCTACCTTGCAGAGAAGCGCGTCCAACTTTGCAGTTCTGGTGAGGGTGGTTCTGATTCCTGAAGCAGAATATTCTGAATTATTAAACAGGTCCTATATAAGCAGTAAACTGCCCTGTTGCAGAAGCTTCCAGGGCTTTCCAGGCTTAGTCCCCAAGGAGAAGCTAACTCAGCAAAATTCAGAGGTGGACGGGGCATCAATTCCCGGCTTTATCCTTCGGAAATGTGGGGTGCGGAGGGAGAGGGACCACGGGATGGTGGGAGGCTGGGAGAGATCCCTGCTGCACCTCACTCCCTGGCAGAGGGGGCAAAACAGAAAGCTAAGACCGGAGACCAGCCCCCCAGCCCCTGAGCCAGCAGGCCTGGGAAGACTGGCCACTGAGAGAGGAGGGGACACAGAGCAGTGTCCCCGAGGGCTGGTGTCCACAGAACAGGCCCATGGAGCCGTTAAAACAGGTCGGTGTGAATGGAATGATGTGCAGCCCAGGTAACCCCATCCCCGCCCCACCTGCCCCGCACCTTGCGACCAGGTGAAGCCAGCACCGGCTGGCACCTTGTGGTTGGGGGATCCAAGTTGACTAAAAACAAGTTTCTGCCGCCCTGGCCATGCGTGGGCGGGGCACAGAAACAAACCCGAGTTTTGTTAGGGAAACCAAGGAAGAACACGTTCTTGTGTATCCGAGAATGTGAAAGGTCTTCATCCCAGCCGCTCCTTCAGGGAGCAAGATCGACCTCGTTCTACCTGCCAGGGCCACTCAGAGTCCACCTCCCTTGTGCGAGGTTCCTCCGGCCCCGGAGGGCGGAGCTGGTCCGCTCTTCCTCCCGGGACTGAGCATGCTCAATGCCACCACACTTCACTGGGCAGGCCCTGGGCCACCTTTCTAGGTGCATGGTCATCAGTCACGCCCACTGCCACGTGGGCGACTGAATCGTCATCCTCTGTCACCCAGACCTGGGCCAAGGTGTTATTTTTCTCCAAACGGTTTGATAAGCGCCGCTTGCAGCATCCGCTGCTCTGACAGCAGTTTTGGAGATGAGAACAAGCGCTAAACCAGGCGTCGGGCGTCACGTACACGCTCACTGTGCGCGGCCCATTCCAGGCATCGCAGGGGAGGCCGCTGGGAGTGAGATGGTCTGGCCCAGAGACTCCGTCGCGCATTGTACTCGTTTCCCTGGCTGGTCGCGGAGCCTTCCTGCGCAGCTGCTCCCTTCCGTTCTTGTTTCACCTTTTGGATTTTCAGTGTATTCCATGCACTAGGATGACGATAACCTTCTGTGAACGAGACTCCCAGAAAGCTACAGCTCCAAGAGCAGCAGAGGTTGCTTCTCTCCCAGGAGCAGGGGCACCGTCCACTCCATGGACACGGGGGAGCAGGGCCCACGGTCTCTCCCACACAGCCCGGGAAAGAGCAGGGCCAACGCCACTGCAGTCTTTTCCAACAGACTCAATTCTGTCAATCACATCATCCCCTTTGATTTAATGCCTGTGTTTATTTTAAAGAAAAATTCACCCACATGTTTCTGTGTCATCTGTACTCTAGTCAAAACACTGTTTCTCAACAGCTGCTGGGCGTTCAAAATCCCTGGTAGGACATAAATAGGCAAGTTTGGTTTTGCTGTCTGAGGTGTGGATGTTTAGGTGGCATCTGAGCTCGACATGCCAGCACGCACTGGGTGACTCCCCATGGACGGTAAGGTTTGCACAGATGCCAGACGGAGCTGACGGCGGTGGGCAGCTTCTCCAGCCCTCGCCGACCAACTCAGGTCCGCTAAGTCTGTGGTCAGGTGACAGCATCCCCAGCAGAGACACCTTGGGTGCACAAGAGGGCTCCTGCATTGTGCACGATTCCCCAGCTCAGGAAGTGACTTCACAGTCACCATCCCAGTCAGCCTGAACTGCACTCAACAGCTGGCTCTGCCATTCGGGGCCTGCAGGGCCCCTGCTCCCCCAGCACCCTGACTTCTCTGGGCAGAGGGGTAGCTTCAGAACCCTTCTCCTGCTAAGGAAGTTCAGAAACCCAGCATCTAGGAATTTTGATGCAGAGAAAGCACACACACACACACAGAAAAAGGAAGGGCATCTGGGAAGTCGGGCATGACGCAGCAGTGGTGCCGAGGCCAGCGCACGGTGACTCAGTTTCTCTCCCCTTTCCTGGAAAACCCCCTTGGGCTATCACTTGCTCACAAGCCTGAGCCCTCAGCACCTGCTGCCTCCGTGAGCTCCCCTGCAAGTGTCTCTCGAGTGAGTCCCCTTCGGCTGACTCAGTCAGGATCTGTGTCTTTTCACTGGGATGGGCTCATTGTCATGTCGTCCCCATCACAGGGGACAACACAGAGACCCAGGACTCCTTGCTGAGTCTCACAGATCGCAAGCGGCAGCCAGAGCACACCTCCAGGCCCTTCCATTCCATGTCCGGTGATACTTGTCTATCCAGCGGTACCCTTAGCATCTCTCTCGTGTTCTGGGAAATAAAAGGCAAGTTTCCAGCAGCACCCGGGCCCTCCCCCTGAGAAGCCCAAACCGGAGAGCCTTCCCCTTCCCCCATGACACCCCTCTCTTTCGGGCCCAGCCCACGGGACGCCGGTGCTGGCTCGTCCAGCCGGGATTCGGGAGCGATGCACTGGTGGGAACACGCAGACGGAAGTGGGCCGAGAGCTCCCCGTGGTTCAACAGGTGCAGACGTAAGGAAGACGCACGCAGCAAGGTGCACTATGAGACGCTGACGGCGCAATGCCGGAGGGTTTCGCCCAGAACAGGCAGGGCAGGCTTCCCAGGCTTCTCTGACGTGGTCTCCAGAATTCTATATCCCGGATGTTGGTTCAGGACCGCACACTCCCCAGGGCCCAAGATGGATCCGTGGAGAGAGAGTCTTTTTGAGGGCAGCCAGCGCTGGCAGTTCACACAAAAGATGGAAGAAGGGCTTTGTGCAGGATAATAAAACACACGGAGGGTGAGCTTCCCTCTGCAACATGTCTGCGGGGGTAAAAGTCATGGGGGTGGGGGGCAGGGCGCCTGTTCCTGCCTCCACGGCTGCGCGCAGGCTTGTGGGAAGCTCCCCCGATAGAAGCGCAGTGTGGCGCAGCACTCCTGGGGCTGTCCCGGAAGGCAAAGTCCCGCCCGCTGACAGCTGCCATTCACTCAAGTGCGGCCAGGCCCCATCATGCCACTGCTGTCCCCCTGCTTGTGTAGGACAACAGCAGTGCTCACCAATGACCAAGGCCATCTGCCCCAACCCCTGGCCTGACATTGAAGAACTCTGAGTTTGAACGAGGACTGCAGGACGGAGGGGACAGGGGCTCGGATAGTCGGTTGGCCAGGCGAAGTACGTGCGAGAAAAACGAGGTTTGCTTTTTGTTTCCTGTTTTTAAAACAGATGAATCAATGCCCAAATGTCAGGCTGCAGGCTGGCCTTCCCTGGAAACACCAGAAGTAAACATGTTTTCATGAACCAACACCATCTGAGCTTCAGACCAGCCCCTTGTATGGAAATTCAAGGAAGCCACCATCTACCACAGAAATCGCACGCCCACTGACGAGGGCCGGATGGGAGAATGCAGACGCGCTGACCCTCATGGGCGACTCTGGAGCTCCGTGAGCACGCCAGCAGCTCGCGACGGCTCAGCAGATCCCAAGCCAATGCACGGAAAGCCGTTCTGTGAAATCCACGCAGGAAAGAGGAGTCGCTATTTACTGAGCTTGCGCCACGTGCCAGCAGTCAGAGACGGTCTGCACACATGAGGTTTGTCCAGAAGGCATCCAGCCACGCGCTGTGAAAAACAGACATTTATTGAAGAAGACACAAGACACATTGTACACAGGACAATGATGCCTCGGTCCCCTTCAAAGTAGGGGACCTCACACAGCTCTTCTAATCGCTGTCATGCTTTCCTGAATCTCGGTGATGTCTGAAATCTCTTCCCTTTCAAAGGTGATTTTGTTTTGGGAGAAGCCAGAAGGCAGAGGGCACTATATCTGGGTTGTAGGGGGGCTGAGTCACCTAGTGATTTGATGTTTCACCAAAAAAACTCTGCACAAGGTGTGATGCGTGAGCCTTGTCGTGAAGAGACTGCCAATCGCCAGTTGCCCACAGCTGTGGCCTTCTGAATCATCCGAACAGTTTCCACAGAAGAATGCTCAAGCTTAGCGCAAAATCTGATGCAGATTCATTGCTCTACTTGCTCAGCCATTCTGAATGCCATGGCCACACAGTGCACACGCTCACTCAATGGCATCTACCGTCCCCACTGACTAGCACAGTGAGGTCATCATTGTTCATGCACGCACCTTCCAGTCCACCCTCCTAGGCTGCCAGGTCACACTGGTGCCCTGCAAACTGTTCTCATTATATTGGCAATGGCTGGACTTTTTCCAGACAGACCCTGTGTGGGTGACCTCCCAGGAGCCTTTTGGGGTGGACATGAAGGGACCCGTCCAAGGTCTTATGGAGTTAAACCCTGGGTCACTGGCTGCGTCCTGTGTCCTTCCAAAGGGTCGGTCGCTGCCACACAACACGTCTAGACAAACTAAGTGAGGTCAGCCACCTCCACGAGGACAACAAATTCTCTGGAGTGAGCTGACATTTCTAGAAATTCTGAGCACAAAGGGAGTGGTCAGAAATAGCCAGGATCATCGAGTGTAGCCCATGGCCATGTGCCTGGGACCTGTGGAGCAGCCAGGGCTCACCTGCTTTAGCTTCCAGGAGCATGACATGACCTTTCCCGGGCCACCCAGCCCATCCAGGATTTCGGTAAAGCATCGGTGTTTGCACAGGGCCCTCTGAGCAACATTAGAAAGACGCTCTTAGACAGTCTGAGACAGCCAGTGGGCTGAGAAGTCACGTGTGCAGGGCAGGCAGTATGAAGCGGGATTTATCACTCACTCTGATAAATTGACAGTGAAATTAAAAAGCTTAATTATTTCAGCATGAATTTTGAGAGGCATTTTTTCCCCACTGAACATATGAAAAAATTTCAAGGCATTTTACAGCCATAAAACATCTGTGACCTAATTTACAAAAAAAAAAAAAAAAGAATAAAACCCAGAGTTGTTAAGTAGCGAGCCTTCATACCATCCCCCACCAATAAAGGGGCCCTGTGTGTGCAGCACGCCTTCTGAGTGTGTCCTTAGGGATCCCGAGTGCGTGCGGAGGGGGGAGGGGCGTTCTCCAGGACCCGAAACATCACTGAGCAGAATGGATGAAGGTTCGCAACAGATCCAAGGCCCAGGGGCGAGGAGCAGTGAAAGCTCCCTAATGGGAGGTGATGGCTTGCGGGAGCTGGTGAAGGAGACATATCAGAATGCGTGGGTTTCCAGAACAAAACGCCCTTGAAAAGTATGGCACAACTACGGTATCCAAAAGCACCGAATTATCATAACTCCAAGACGCTGCTCTCGTTCCATTCTGTGTCCTGCTAATGGAGAAAGATGTGAGCCAGAGACTGAAGGTCCTCGTGGTTCAGCTTTAAAAGGTTTCAGCTCTGCCTGGAGCTTAATTACAGCGGAACAGGCAGGGCTTAAAGGAAAAAAGAGTGTCTTCAAGAAAACAGAGATGGATCCCATCGAATCAATAAATATTCACAATTCTTGAATGATTTGAAGTAGGTTATTTTAAATTGATATAAAACCTGACAAAAATCTGTTCTAAAGAATGTAAGAATATTGACATATGGTAATTTACTAATTAGAGAAAAATAGGCAACACTTGCTTCCATAAGACATGAAACTTAATTGTGTAAAAAATGAACTAGATTGAATCAATGGTGAAAATTCTTATACTCCACTGTCTTTATCATTATTTCAACCTGAGTCTCCAGTGCCCAGCCAGTTTTATGCAAACGAAGTAGCCACTTTCATAAGTATATTCACTTTCAGCAAGGTTCCATTTATTTAAAAAAAAACCTTAACATTTCCAAAATAAATATACACCTGGAGGTGTTTTCTGAGGGAACCACTTGGCTAACCCACGATATGAGTAAACAGAAGATGGATTTCAGAAACAGAGGTGTGTGGGTACTTTCGAGTGAACATTTTATATAGAAAGTTAATTCATTCTGCACCAGCAGCGAGCCTCAAAGGGCATCGCTTCTTGGCTGAGGCAGCGGGAACATCATATCTGAGGAACATTTCAAAACGCAGCACTCCCCCAGCCCCCACCCCCGCACTGTCTCTAAAGTGACATCAGCTGCCAGCAGCACGCCCCCCCGCCCCCGGCCCCTCCAGCCCCGTTCTTATGAGAAACCGGTGCACTGTGGATGCAAACGCATCATTTCTCGCAAATGCGTTGGAGCAAGAAGACACCCAATGGCTAACCAACTCGTCCACACAGTCCTGGCCAAACACTAGGTCCTACCATCAGTGCCGCTGAATCAAAGTACAGAGTTTAATTATGTGGCTGGTAACACGCCTAAGAGCTGCCACAGAAATGACCTCTGGCTCGGTGCCATTCAAGGCCTTCCCCCAGTCGGGCAGAGAGATGGGGCCTGAGTGGGGTCGCCTGCAGAACCAATGTTGCCCCTGCAGGAGGGCTGCAGCGGGAGGGTCTGTGCGGGAGGGGTTGACTGGGTGAGTGAAGCGGGTCCCTGCTGCACCAGGCAACACAGTGGTGGGCGTGGGCCACCTGGGGAGCACACACCAGCCTCATGCAGCAGGGGGCGCTCTCCAGCCACGAGTTACTCCCAGTCCCCTTTCACAATTGCTAAAAATCTGGCCTTTTATGTGACCTAGCCTAATCTACATGTTCGAATATAATTTTTAAACTAGGCACTCTGGTCATCAACTCTGAGGCACAAGCACACCACACTCTGGGTCTGAGGAAGCCTGGAAATTGGCAGTCGGCAACCTCTGTGCGGGGCCCCGAGATCCGCTGACCTGCAGAGCCAGACTCGGGGTGGGGGGCACTTCCCGGCACCATCCTACGTTGCCTCCTTCCAAGTGCCCTACAAATGGCTTTTCCTGGGCTCTTGGGGTGCTTCGTTTCATTTCTCGGGCAATGAGAGCCATTGAAGGTGCTATTAAAAGCAGCACGTGAGAGCCACCCCAGTGCTTAGAGTACGTTGTCACCACAGCCAGACGTTGCTGGCGGTGTGATGCCGTGGACTCTGTAAGAACAACCTGGAACTTCCACTTAAGGCATATCATCAGAGAAAAGAACAAGAAAACCGCATGCTTTTAAAGGGCAAAGAGTTCTCTCTACATTTCCTCGGCTCTGAGACTCACCGCAGCTCACACTTGCAGCTCCGCGTTGGGCGCTGGGGGGCCTGCACCGGAGTCTGCGCGGGAACACTCCGCACCCGTCCTTCTTTCCTTCGCTCGCTTTCCTCGTGTTCCCGCAGCCCGAATCGCGCTCACTTCCGCTCAGCGCATCGTATCCTGGAGACAATTCTTCGTGTTTACCTTCTGACCTCTAAGGAGAAAGTTGTTTATCACATTAAGTGAAGCGAAGAGGGGAGGGATTCATGGATGACCTAGTTCTGGACAGAGCCCCGTGATTGGATAGATTCGAACTCGAAATTACCATACAGAAAGAGGAGGGGCAGGAAGGGGGCGGGTGGGGAGCAGGAGAAGTACCACTAAAGGCTCAAGATTTATCCGGCACCCACTGGAGGACATCTGGCTTCCAAGTTTGGGCGGTCAGGAATAAAGCTGCTATAAACATGTGTGGACATGAGTTTTCAGCTCCTTTGGGTAAATACCAAGGAGAGAGATTGCCGATCATATGGCACAAGTATATTTAGTTTTTTAAGAAACTGCCAAACTGTCTTTTAAAGCGACTGCACCATGCTGCATTCTCAGGATGTTAGTTTTTTATTAGAATCTTCCAAATACGAACTAAACACCCTTGGGTTGTTTATTCATAATTAAGATTCTTGTAATATTAACAAACTGCAGATAGAGTATGGGTTAAAATATACCTATAAATTCATATTTATATATCATATAATTGTTTACATTGAACTATTCTAGAGAAAATTATATAACCAAATTTCTAAGATAAATGAGAAAAATCTTAATTGTAGAAAAATTAAGTAACTCTATTAAGTAATTTGAAGTAACTCTCTCTCAAGGAGTCTAAAGCTGGGAAAACGAATATTAAGAATGAGAACAGTTGACCAGCATAATTAATACTAGGCATGTGATTTGCCCTGGAGCTAAAGAACATGTTTTCTTCTTGAGTCCACGCGAAATACTTTTTAAATTGCACACATAGAAAGTCTCAAACAACTTTAAAAACATGAATAATAAAAGCCTTCTGTCTAACCACAGGACTTTTCCATTGGAAAAAGTTTTTAAAAATCCTACATTTATAAATGTTAAAAAACAACCCTGAATAACCTAAGTGCTAACAAAAAGAAATAGAATAATTAAATATTTAGATCTATTGGGCTCTGTGTAAAGCAGCAATTGTCATAGGTGCCAAATAACAGGAATCCAAGCATGAAATGAGACTGGGGGGAGAGAGGGGTCAGTTCGTCTGAGTGACTCCGTGTCTATTGCCTCCAATGTCATCTGGAGTGAAGGGGGTGAGTTGAAAGTACTAGTAGGAGCTGGTAGAACATGAACATACGTAGGCACATACATATGTATAACCCACGAACAAACATTTTACCATGTATACTTAACAACTCCTAGCCATAAGGCAGACCGATGCGGATGTCACCCACCTGGTCCCAAAGGACCCTTCCGACAGCGGGAGAGCTCAGAAACGCGTGCAAATCCATACAACGCAGTGGAGACGGGAGGGCAACCACAACCCAAGAACGGGGAGAGAGGGCTTCGAGGCTGCAGGGGAAAAGCCACTTCTGTTTGGCCAGGAAAAATTGCTGACGGTATGGAGACTTGGAAATCCATGTTCCTTTTAAATTTCTTAATTGCATGTAAGCGAATTATACATTCAGCATAAATTTTACATGATGGAGAGGCGGAGGTTTGGAAGACCGGTGCGTTTTGAGCCATCCCAGGTAAACTGAGCGTGAGAAACGCCACTCCCCGGGTGTGGACCCCTGCGCTGCAAGATGCTGCGCTGTCAGTGAGACACAGCTCTGACGCCCTCGACGTGGCGCATGCTCGGAGCTAATGGTGAATTTCCTTCCCAAGCTAAAATTTAGAAATAATCAGGCGGGCCTTGAAATTGAAAGCACCAGTTGGCGCCACGTCCCTGAGCAATTTTTTTTTCCAGAAGTAAATAATTGTTACTGGCTGAAATGACATTCAGCCGAGGCAAAACGGTCCTTCGGAGACCCAACGGTCAGATGGTGCGTCCCGGGCTGGTGCGGATGCGGAGCAGGGTGCTGCATCCAGCCCGGGCTGCCTGACGCACTCAGCGGCTCACCGGGGAGTGCTTGGGCGCCAGAATGGCTCTGGCAGCAGGACGCAAACAAAGGACGCAAAGGAAGTGAAAGCGTAATTGGTGAGCATCGCTCTCGGGAGCTTAGGCTAGTTTCTTCAACATGGTTACATGTGGGAGGAATTTGTTTTTGAAAATTTCTCTAGTAAAATACCCGGCTCAGCCATGGACAATGGTGTGGTTAGTGACTATAAATCTACAATGACATAATGGATGGGTTTCAAAACGGAGGAGGCATCAAGGAGGCAGGAAAGAGGAGAGAAAGGGAGATACAGCTTTTACTGAAAGAAATGGGTCAAAATGCACGTGTCCCTCTTTCAGGCTGTGCACGCTGGTGCATTAAGCCGTTGTTACTGTAGTTCCAGAGAGGAGACAGTTGTGCAGGAAGTGAGATGCATTTCCTAAGAGCAGGCGTACAGAGCAAATATGTGATCTATCAGGACATAATTTGTGTGAAAAAAAGGCATTCTTTGCTCTATATTTCTCATCTAAAAATTAAATAAAACTAAAATCATCCACTTAGCCAAATACAGCTCTGCCACGAGTTTTGTATGCTGATGTCTTGGAGAGAAGAAGTGGGGAAAGGAAACATTTTAAATAAGGTCACGGAATGTGCTTTGGGGCACCATCCACGGCCCAGTGTGTACACACGGCCATGGTTCCATTGTCCTGCAGAGGAACTTGTTGGCACAGAACAAAGATGTCAGGTCCTCAGCCTGCAGCATCCGCATTGCTGCGGCGAGTTTGCAGAGTGGCCCCAGAGGGAGACCTATGCACAACCAGAGCTGGGCTGGTTCTGCCCTACCTGGGCTGTTTGCCTTACAGCCACGATTCTCAACTTGGAACCATCCACGGAGTACATCATATGGAGATACCGGGCTGCAGGGTCAGTCCCATTCTAGTTCACCAGAAATGGGTGTATTCACACACCGAGTCTGAACAGCCGTGGACCCAGGAGCCTGGGTAGAACGCTGCAATAAGCAAAGCAATGTCCCTTGAGGATCCAAAGGTCTGAGCAGTTGGAAATTCAAGTAAAAGAGCTCAGTTAATCAAGATGGCATCAGAAAGCTACAAAAGGGGCCCACCTGCTTTCCTGTGGAGAGTCCTCAGCCAAGACACCTGTCGGAGCAGCAAGCCAGGACGGCCAAGGCTCGCGGTGCTCCCCACGTGCTCCGAGTGCTGCGTTTCACTTCATTGAATCACTCCATGTTTCTCCGAATGACAGCTCTGTCCCTGATACCGAGTGTGTCCCAGTGAAAGGCAGAAAGATGGGCAGACATCAAACAGGGCCCTGCCTGCAAAGCAGAGTATCTGAGGACCCATCATGCAAAGGAGAGCAGACAAGTGAACTGTCAGATTCGCTTGAAAGCAGAAACACGTCCAAAGGTAACTCATGTTTTTTATTTTAGTTAATTTATTCATCAACAGTTCATCTAATACTATTTTGATTTTATCACCACTTGGCCACAATTTCTCAAGCCAAGTATGCTTAAGAATGGTTTGGGGTCTTTGTGAAAAATGCATAGTCTGAGGCTTCGGGGGCACGTTTTGACTGTGGGGTCTGTGTGTTTCAAAAGGCCCGGGGCAATTAGATTTGAGGCCCCGCCCCCTCCGCTTTGTACATTGGAAGGTGGTAAGATTTGAGGCCCCGCCCCCCCGGAACACCACGCAGTAAAGACCGAGCTCCAAGAGCGCCTTGAGCTTGGGCCACAGGGTTTGGACAAGCTTACGTTTGCGTCCCGTTGAAGTCTCACAGCCGGCGGCGTCAAAGGCAGGAGGGGCGTGCGTCTGCCCCCGAGGGTGCGTACCCCACAGTCCCTAGGCTGCGCCGCCTGCCCTGTGTGGGGTGTTCAAACAAAAGTTCTGCCCAGTGTCCCTAAGAGTCTCTGACATTTTTCTGTTTCATAACAAAAAAACATGCTTCTTCTCTTTCTTTTGTTAACACATCCTGAAATGTTCTACCCTCTGAGAAAACACTGTCATTTCTCCAGAGGCTGTTGAAACGGAGGATGCCTCCCCAGAGCAGTTAAAAAGTGACTGCTGAGCTGAGGAAAGAGCTTAGAGACGAGGGGGAAGACCATAGGCAACTACTTAGTGTCATTGGGTGGGGGCACATGGCCCTGTGATGCCCCCTCCAGCTCTCTATGACCCTGTGCCATGCAAAACATCCGGGTCCCTCTTCCCGCAATGTAGTTGCTCGTGCTGGGACGTCACCCCAGTTCAGTCACATCCGAACCAGCGGTGCTGAGACTCCCGAGGCTGCGTGTATGATGCTCCTCAAGAGGTCATAATACAATAGCCAAGTCTGAAACCAGCGCTGACGTCCTGTCCGGAGAAGCCACTTCATCAGTCCTCACCTACGCTTTTCCTAGGGCATGATGGACTGTTCTAGGCATACCCATCCTGTCCAGTCTGTGTCGGGCAGGGGTGGGAGATGGTGTAATGAGATGGAGGTTGCCCCGTCTACAGTGAAAACCAGGCAGCCTCTAAGGAGACCCTGAAGTGGGGCCGGCTGGCCATGACCTCAGTCTACAGGCCCTTGGGTGGAGCCAGGATATGACCTGATCCTCTTAAAGGAGAAAAGGAGGCAAGGGCCTTAAACTGAGCTGCAGTTTCCAAAGAGGAAGCATTTGGGTTTTAACTGAGGGGCTGGGACTGATGAGTTAAATGCTCTCCCGCAGCAGAAGTGAGCTCCCGCTCCCAGCGGAGTGCAATGGCATTTCCTACGTGGATAGATGGTCCCACCCGCCCTTCACCGTGGTCCAGTGAGGGCGCCTCCAGCTGGTGGTTCGGTGACTCTGCAAAGCAAAACTACGCAGTCTGCAGCCACCATTTTCTGTCCTCTGGGCTGGTACAAAAGCAGAGTTTAGAGTATTGGGAACAGGCCTCAGCCAGCTACAGCAAAATCCAGGTAAAACCTGTGTTACCAAGGAGTGCTCCTCCCTGCCATGCTCAAGAGAGTCCTTCTGGGACCTTGGAGTCACCCAGATTGTCACTCAGAGGGGCCTATAGGGGGCCACTGTCCCTCAGTGACCCATAAAGTCACTCCTTGAGGGGAGAGAATCCTGCCATGTTTAATGAAAACTTGCAAAAGAAATTCTGCATTGTTAACTGCCCAGCTGCACGCTGAGGTGGTTTTCTCTTCACTGTACCTTTCATGAGCACCCACGGCCCCTCGCTTTCCTGTGTGTGTCCTGCCCCCTGCCACAGGCGGCTGTGCTGGGGGTCCAGGCCCTTTCCTCCTCCAACAAGGCCGGGGTCTGGCCGCCATCCCTTGGACAGCTGGCTCCCGTCCCTCCAGCAGGCCAGAATCTCAGCTCTGCCAGGTTGCTTCATGCTTCAGTAACTCATCCAGAGTTAGCACCACTGTTACAAACACCGGTTGTTCAAGGTAACACAGAGCCTGGAGCAGGCGGGCTGTGTGGGCCGAGATGGTATACCTACAAAATCTGCAGAGAAAAGGAACTTTCTCAAGCAGCTCAGTGCACTCAGAAACACACACACACACACACACACACACACACACACACACGGGCGTGGACTCAGAGCCAGAACTGGAGGATGCACGCGCCAGAGAGGGGGTGCATGGATAGCACCAGGCACGGCAGCATTACCCCCACCCCCACCCCCTCCCCGTTCTGCCTCAGGAAATGCCGTGTGCAGAAACCCAAGCTCTGCACTTCTGGTTTCTCTGCTCTATCTGTGTGAGCTTCTGGGGGTGGAGACCTTGACTTTCCAGCTCTGCACCCTGAGCTCAGCACATTGCTTTGGTGCACAAATATGTTGAGTCGAGAAAGAAAAGAGAGTCGGGGATAGAGAAGAAAAAGAAAGGAGGGAAGGAGGGAGATTTCTTTCTTCCTTCCACAAAAGGGACTCACTGAGAGGCCTCTTTAAATAGTGTGCTCTGGGGACACCTGGGTGGCTTTTTGGAGGCTGGTAATTACCTGACACGGGCAGAACCCAGAAATGATAAAAATAGTGTCTCTTTCAATAGGCCTTTCATGTGTGTGTTCTCATTTGGTTCTCACATCCTCCAACTTCCTGCTAAAGTATAAAGGGTTTTGTTTGATTTATTTGGCCTTCTTAGCTGACATCCGAATTAGTGTATGATACAATAGGGTATCATTTATTCCAATGAGGGATGGGAGAGTATGACTCAATTTACTAAAAAGCTTCCCTTCTTGTGTTTGTCACTCACTTGGCAGATATATTTTAAGTGCCACTGTGGGCTAGACCTAGAGCTAGGGGTCCCCGTTGGCTTATAATTTGCAGCCCGTGGTATTGGACATGGAGCTTTTAAGTGATAAGTGCTTGACCCGAGAGATGGCTTCACTCTCTGCCTTTGTAATCGGAGGCTGGTCTTGTTATTGTTCTGGTGATCCCTGTTTCTTCACAGGTGACGCAGGTGTGGCATTACACGCTTGCAGCGTTAACACAAGGGAAAGACAAGGCACCGGGTAGAGAAGATTTTCTCTTCTGCCCCTATCCTGATTCATAAACTGGGACCAGGTGAACAAGTTCGCGGTCAGATGTACTCTCTGTGTTACAGGCTCCCCGGGCTGTTCGCGGGCAGCGGGTTCCTATGAAGACTGTCATCCGCGGGTACGGCGTGGACCAAGCACACCCCACTTTCCACTGCTCCTGCTCCTCCCTGTCACTTTCACAAACAACCTACATCGCTACCTGTTTTCACAAAAGAAGTCCAAAGAGGATTTTCTGAGAGAGAGGCCCTGACCCTCCATGTCCCCGGCATCTCTCTGCCGAACAAGCTCCTGGGACCAAACAGGAAGGACTTGGGACTGGGAATTGCAAACCCCAATCTTCTTTGTTGCTGTTCCACTGACTGTAAGTCTTGGGTTTTTTTTCAAAGTCTAAAATAGAAACAACAGATGCAGGTGACCCTTGCTTACAGACATGCAGGGCATCAGAAGCCTCCGAAACACCCCAGACAATCCTCACCACAGCGGAACTGAAGCAACGACCCGTAGATAAAAGTGTGCTGAGTTACTTGACCTGTACCCATGACCTCTCGCAAGAGGCAAGCGGCGGCAGCGCAGGCCAGGCCAGCCAGCAGCAGGTGATCGGAGTGTGGGCGAATAGCTCTACACTCCACGCAGAGGTGCTGAAGCAGGGAGGTGGGGAGCAGAGGCTAGAACCAGGGCATGGGGCGCAAGCTCCAAGTTGAAGAAGGGTAGATTGAGGTGCCCCAGTTGTAGCCTCAGACACGCCACCACCATTACACCAGTAACAACGGTTCATTAACCACAATTTACCTGGGCATTCATCAGGTGTAGAGCTAGGGGTGCTGGACTCAGCCAGGCCACCGTGTCTCCTAGCTGCCCCCTCCCCCCACCCCCATCAGGTCTACCCTCCTGTGCAGGTGCCTGCGGTTTGAGACGCAACTTGATCAGCTGCCAAACGTTACCCCTGGGTCTGATCACGGGGCTCCCCCTCCCACCCTGTGACAATATTTGAAGGATTTTACTCTTTCTGCCCCCTTCTTCTGACCCTGGACGCTTATTAAATATTGGTCAAAGGGAGCCAGTTTTCCCTTCTAGAAATGTCACCAGTGAGTGGGCATTGTAGTCACATGTCACCTCGGTCTTCCAGGTGCAGCCAGGACAATGCCACCTCAGGTGTGCGTGTGTGCATGTGTGATTTCTGGGTTATTAAGGATCCTGGGCAGGAAAGAAACAAAAAGGACTTCTCCACCACATCACTACATTATACTACATTTTCTACTTACCATACTATTTGTAGAGAACTCTAAAAATAGGGTATACATTACAATGTAATGGTTACAATGGTCTTGATTAGAATCATTCATTGGCAAAAAATACTTTTAAGAGATCCCGGTTTCCACTGGGAATAGCACGGTGTCAGGCCTCAACTTTGATTTCTCTGTCCAAATAACCCAGGTGTAGTTATGTATCACAAAAAACAACCCCCTCCTATCTGATTGCCCATTGCCAAGTCCACCCTCTCCACGTTCCCGAAGAAGAAGTGGACGCTGCTGGATTCATTGCAGCAAACCTTCACAGCGCTCCCTGCCCACTTCCTGCCCCGCCTTTTCGTAGCTCAGCTGCACAAGGCGCCCCTCTACATAAAAGTTCAGGCTGAACATTCTGCTCCGTTGGAAGAATGAAGAGCCTGAGCAATAAGATGCTTTCAGCATCTGTTCAGGTAACAGCGGTATCGCTGCCCCTCCCATGTGCGCCCCACTGGCGAGGACAATCCTGACACTTCCCACCCCCTTGATGGAAAGCAGTTAATGATGCGCCCTGTTTCGTCTCTGAATGGCAGTTTCTCTCCATTGTGTCGCCTCTTTGTAGTATCCCAGGCGGCCCACACAAACACACATGCACCCCTATTTGTTTTACTTCTGCAAGGGAGGTCTGCCCTCTGAACAACAGACCTTTTGAGGTGGATCACGCCTGAGCACGCATGACATCAATGCAACAACTGGGGAAGCGGAACGGCACGGGGTGGACCTGCTGGTTATTTTGTCTTCTTCTTGCCAAGCCGTTGGCTCAATGGCTGTTGTTTTTCCACTGAATTGCCAGGATTAAGTGGTGTTTTTCTCCATGTCGTTCCAAAGTCCAAGTGTAAGTTCAAGAATGCTTCAGCTCGTAACATAACATCCCTGGAATGTACTCGCCCTTCCCCGTGCTGATGAAACGCCCTGGTCTTCTCCAGGTTGCCTCACTGCTGCTTCTTCCAAGGGGTCTTCCCAACACCGACGTTACAGTTACTGTTTTCCCAAGGTCATTTGTGGCACCTCTGACATTGCCTTTATTTCATTCTGGCTGCATGACAAAAATTGCATGTCCGTCTTTCCCTCAGTAGTATTAGCCATGGAGTATTTACTATCTGATAGATGCCAGTTAACTATCCATGACCTGGGTCATCATGAATTCAGCCCAACACAAAATCATAAATTTACTTAACACCTTTTTTTCTCATTTTTTTTTTAGTGTTTATGTATTTAATGTGGAGCCCAAGACAACTCTTCTTCCAGTGTGGCCCAGAGATGCCAATATGTTGGACACCCCCGAATTACACCGAATTATGCAATGCTAAACAATAACAAGTCAACAGGGTGATTCTGCTTCCCTGTGAGAAGAAAGCCGCCCTGGACTCCGCCCTGAAGTGTGCAGACCCTCCCTCTGCTGGGTCCGTGCGTCCTGCACAGCACAGGTTCAGGTGCAGGGCTTCCCCCTGCCGGGTGCTGAGGACGGGGAGAGGGAAGCCCCGCAGGGTGGATTCTCACTGGCTGCAGTGAATGGCCGGCAGAGGACAGAGCCATCTAGACTTCCTACTTGGGAGCAAGCTGTCTTGGGTGACGTGGAGGCACAGCAGGGTTTCCAGATGGGTCACCGAACATCTGGTGACCGTGACGTGGAAAAGAAGGAGGTGTGCAGCGTGGCTGGGAGCCACTGGAGCATGGGCCACTGGCTGGAAATCACCCCCAGCTAAAGTGCAGAGGTGGCAAGGGTATACGTCGAAACACCTCCTTGTGCATTTTCCCCTCCTTAAACCAATTTCTTTCTTTCCAGCCCTTCCACCATCATTGGCTACGAGAAGGGGAAGGCTACCCCTGTTTCCGATACATTAGGTCAGCTCCTGTGCTACTTAAGTGGCTGGATCTTCATGCCTCTTATGGAAGGGATGATCCCAGTGTCTTCTGAGCAAATATTCAGATTTGCTGGTCTGCAGGGTAATTTTATCTACTTGCGTGATCATTTGTATTTAAGAGACAAACCATATGTACCCCCTAAAATAAAATAAACATGATGCTTCTTGCTCCAGAGAGTCGAACTTCATGAAGACATCATCGAAGCTGTTAATTAGATTGTACTCATGTGTAGGTCTTCAGAGTTTGGCTTTGGATGTTTCTCTATCCCCTCTGTTTAACATCATCCACTGGTCTGGCCTCCACATGTTACCAAAGATTGAACAACTTAAACAAAGACTTACTTCTCACAGTGCTGCAGGCTGGAAGCCCCAGGGGAAGGTGTTCTCAGGGCTGGCGTCTGGTGAGGGCCCTCCTCCTGGGGTGCAGGCGGCCGCCTCCTTCCACGTCCTCACGCAGCGGAGAGGAAGAGGGTGGCGAAGGACACCCTCCGGTCCCTTCTGGTAAAGGTGCCGCCGTGGGGATGCCAACCTCTTGCTCTCAACTAAGCCCAGCTCCCTGGAATGTCGTCACACTAAAATCATCATCCTCCAGCTTGCATTTTCCACTTAACATCACCATTTTGAGGATCCCCAGTGTCGATATAAAAAGACATACTCCATCGCCCGGTGGGTGCCTAGCGGGCTGATGCTGGCTGCTGGAGGCCTCCGTTCTGCATCTCCCTTCACTTCCCTGTTTGGGGAAGTCACCCTGGTGGGCTGAGATCAGCCATGGAGAGAATATGTCTGCCATTGAAGTAAAAAAAAGGCTACAAGCCAGAACTTCCCCCACCCCAGCCCCAGAGATCTCACCGTCAAACACTCTCCAACCCACTGCTGCCCTTGTCATTGTAGACACCATTTCATTGTGTTAATAAACCACCATGTATTTATTTATTTATTAAAATTGTAAAATCCTCACCTGAGGATATGCTTATTGATTTTAGAGAAAGAAGGAGAGAGAGAGAGAGAGGGAAGGAGGGAGGGAGAGAGAGAGAGCAACATCAACGTGCGAGAGAAGCACGGATCAGTTGCCTCCCACACATGCCCCGACTGGAGATCGAACCCACAAATTCTGGTGGATGGGACGATGCTCCAACCAACTGAGCCGCCCAGCTAGGGCCCAAATTTTACTTTTCACTTACTCGTTCTTCTGTTTGTGCACAATAAAATTATTTCTGATTTTCTATTCTATTACCACGCTTCAGTAAAATCGGCTTGCATTTCTCCTGCACATGTGAGCATATTTCTCAGTAGGTAGGATGACTAAAGGTAGATTTCCTAGGTAAAAGTTATGTACAATTTTAACTTCAGCAGATGAGATGACGACTTTTCAACCAATAAAACGTGCATTATATTGGTGATCCATGGCTTACTCAGCACTTCCGGTTGGAGAATTCCATGAGTGACTCAATCCCGACCATTTGAAACTGCTCATCATTCCTCCTTTTACTTTCCCTCTCCTCTCCCTGCCTGTGTGCCGTCTTCATCTCTGTCCCCCCATTCAGGTGGGGAAGCTGGACTTCAGCCTCCCTCTTCTGTGTTGCTTTCACTCCGCCCAGGACTCCACCATAAGGGGGACCCCGTCCCACTTTGCCTGTACGCACCTGCACTCACGGAGCTCGGCTTCTGGGTGTGGCTCAGGTGACCTCGTGAATACTCTCCCCTCTCCACCCCTCTCTCTGCTCCCTCGGAGAATCATCTCTCCCTGACAAGGACACACTCTTGTGATTCCTGTCATCCCAACAAACCTCCAATGGCTGTCCTCAGCCCCCTGCGCTGTGTCAAGCCTGCCTTGCAGGATAGATATAAGAGCAGGCACACACTGCCTGTGTCCCAAGACTCTGTTGTCTTCCCAGCTCATCTAAGCCTTTCCATGCCCGCCTTCCGTGTCCCTGGCCCCTTCTGCATTCCTCTGCTTGTTTTGCAGAAAATCAGCATCTTGGGGGAGAGGCGAACAGAGAGCTAGCCGTCTGGCCATGGAGAGGGAGAGAGGGTGTACAGCCAGGCCACACTGCAGACTCCGCAGCGCTCAGAACTGGATGTGCGAGTTAACACGGGGGACGGAAGGAGGCCGAGGATCCGGGGTAGCGACAGGGTTTCTGCTTGGGAGGACAACGTGAGGACAGTGCTGCTGCATGGAGCAGAGACCCAGGGAGGTCTCATGACCCATTCGCCACTGTTCTTGTGGCATTCTTTGTCACTGCGATAACCTCTGCGGCCTGCGCGCGCTCAGGAGGGAGGCCTCAGGGAGGCGACGGGAAGGCGTGCGCTCTCCGCCTCTGCCCCTCCGGGGAATGCGCAGACAGAGCCCTGTCTTCTGGCTTCTGGAACCGGGTGCGACTCCCATCTGTTCTGTCAATCACGCAGCAGATGGGAGTGGGCGGATGAGGAAGTGTATGACCACAGTCTCGGATAATAATAAATATTTAAATATGTATTTGCTCTCTGTAATGGATTCAGGAGCTGAGTAGTGAACACACTCAAAAAATCAATAACAAGGAGACGCCTGCAGCCTCATGGGCTCCCTCTGAGTTGGGAGGGAATGAACCCGTGTTGGGGTTCATTCTCGATGCAAACACGAGGTGGGGGGTAAGTCTGGGTGATCTCGTGTGGCCCTTTCTTTGAAAAATGTAACTGTCTCCCTGAGCCGTGAGAAGGCACAGGGGGCTGGTCCCCGGGTCTCCCCCCCCCCGCCCCCGAAGCAGAACGCAGATGTCCACTCTGCCGGCCACAAGGGCTGCTGTGAACACCCTGTCCAAATAGACCCAGTGAGTGACAGGCCACCCTCCCTTCTGTGAAGAGCCCGCCCCTGACCCCGCCTCCCAGCTCCCCTGGCTCCTTCCTCTCGTGGGAGCTGGAAAGAAACGGAAACACTGGTGAGAATGATTCCGAGGAAATGAAGTCAAGGGGACAGGAGACACCTAGGGCATCTAAAGTGTTCCGTGGGAGGCTTCAGTCCTGCTCTCAGGGGCTGCAGGGCTGAGAGGCTGAGGGGCCGAGGGCCTGAGTGTCCTGTGGCACTCACATTGCACTGTGAAATGCAGCCGTGCTGTTTTCTTTTACTAACCGGGGATTCTCCTCAAACGAACACAAAGAATCGGGGATCGTGGGAGCCAAGGAGTGCAGGCAGCCAGAGAGGCTTGAAGGAGGCAGCCTGAGGCGGGGTCAGGGAGGTGAAGGTCACCCTGGCTGTGCCCACTGGGAAACAGGACCACTGTGATGTACAGACCAATGAGACCCGGGGGTGGGGTGGGGATGAGGGCGGAGCTGCAGAAGCAGGGGGAGGTGGGGCTGCAGGGGGAGGTGGGGATAGATTAGCCATGATAGCTATCACAGACGTTATAGATACCAATACATTGAAACAGAGCTATAGGAAAAGATTCTTTATAGGAATTGGGTGACACAGGTAGAGGCTAAAAAGTCCCATGACCAGTGCCCTGTGGCTGGTGACCTGGGGAGCCGGTGTGATTCACTCCACGCTATGGCCTGAGAACCAGGGGCTGTGCCGGTGCGAGTCCTGGGCTGAGTCCCGGGCTCCCGAGGTATCTCCAGAGTCTCAGCTCAGTCCGAGGAGCCACCCTCCCTCCCCTTTCTCATTCTGTCCGGGTGCTCCACAGAGGGCTTGATGCTCGCCAGCTGGGACAGGGCCACCACCCTGACTCGGCCCACTGCTTCTCTGCCGCCGAAGCGCCAACACAGACACACCCGGAAATGACGTCCTTCGGTGCTCAAGTCCTGCCCTGTCCACCTGCTTCCCCCCTGGCTCAGGCTGCTCTGGAAACTGGGACAGGCTGCTGTCCCGAAGAGGGTCCCTTGCCCGTGCCGATGCTTCTGTCCGGCCCACTGCCCTGCAAACCGAGGCTCTCCCTGGGGGTCTCTGGCACCCACCAAGCAGGCTGGAAGGAGAAGGCAGGGGAGGACCCCAGTCTGCCGTTCCACCTGCTGTTCTGCAGTGCCCGTGGTGTCAGGGTGTCTGGAAAAATCAGAACTATGTAATGTGGTGTGAAGAAGCCGAGGGCAGGGTTACAGATTTTGTTCTGACATGTCTCTCAAACATATGACAGATAAATTTAACTTTTATGTCTTATTTTTGTGTACTGTTTCCTCGCCTGAACTTTTGGAATGTCTCCAGACTCGGGAAAGGTAAGATTTGTAAACCACGCCCCAAGCCCCATGCAGGGCTCAGTCGACATAAGCTGCCCACGGAGCCTCACCTCTGCCTTCCCCACCACCTGTCACCTGCAAACACACACAGACATGGCACACACACACAGTGACATGCACACGCGCACATGCAGCTGTGGGGCAATGGCTGTCCCTGTGCAGTGTGTGAAAGTGGCTGTGGGCTGAGGGTTGCCGAGTTACTCAGGGCACCTCGGAGGCCTCACAGCACCCCAGGACCACAGAACCTCCCTGTTCTCCGGCCCCGCCCACACTGAGCATGAAGCTGTGGACCCACCCCTGGAGGAGTAGAGTATGTGTCCCAGCAGCCCCTGGGTGGGGTGTGTCCCCCTCCAGCCCCGCCAGGTCCCGGCAGAAGTAGTGGGCTGTCGGGGACATTTTCCTAGGGCTGTTCACGGCTCAGCCCCCTTAAAAGCTTCTCTCTCTTTCCTTCTCTCACCCCCCAACCTTTTTCTTTTCTTGACATGAATTCAATTCAACTGCCACTGAAAATAGGCCTGCTCGTCACAGTCTCTTTGCCAGTTGGCGTGAGTGTCACTGAGTGTCACATAGCCCTTGACGATAGCTCGTGGGTTGCCTGCAGCGAGAGGGCGGGTCCCAAGGGCAGGTCCCAAGGGCAGGTCCCAAGGGCAGTGGCCCCTCCAACAACCTCACTGGTTTATGCCCCCAGAGAAAGCGCTGGTTTTCCTTGCCATTGTCTTCTTTCCCATTAATTTCCTCCCAGAACTATTTCAAATCTCCATCTGTTCTCTCCTTGGAAATTGAAGTAACTTACACACACTTTCTTGATTTTTTACCCCCAACTGCGGATAAGCCATATGTGGGGAGATTGGGTGAAATGCCAGGTATTTAAAATGAGCTGAGAGGAATTTGACAGTCTCTCGGGGGCCATTCCTGGGCTGCTGCCGACCCCAGCGAGCATTTGCTGAGCACCAGCTGTTTGCCGGGCCCTGCTCTGGGTTCTGGGGTGAAGAAAGTGCTGGGGTCCGTGCGGCCCCTGAGCTCCTGGCGCCGAGGTTAGTGTGGAGCAGAAGCAACCCCTGAGCCCTTGGGACACAGTGGGCAGCTCTGTATTCTGTGTCCACAACTGGATGACATCAGCCCAGGTCTGCCTGAAAATTTTCGGTTGTAGATGTTAGAATGTCACGAGGGAGCTTTGTCTGCGCAGAATCTCCGGTCTCTCTGAGCGGGCTTGGCTACCTCTCCCTTGGGGCCCCTCTTGCTGCTTACCTCTCACACAGCGCTGAAGTGTACACACAGGGAGCGCCCCTCATTCCCTTGAAGTCAAATATCTCCCCTTAATGTGCAAACGTCAGCATAGTGCTCTCCCAGGGAAATGGCTCCATGACGTTTGTGAAATGAGGGAGTGATTCCTGCCCTTTAAAAGTTTACTGAGCCCCTGTTTTGGGCTCAAGCACCGTGCCAGGAGAGGGCATGTGTGTGCGTGCCCACGAGTGTGCCCCAGGGTGGGACGATGGGCGTCCTGGGGTCCTGGGCTCACCACCCAGCAAAAGACACACGTGCCAGCTGCTGCTCCCTGGCCTGCATGCGTCCCCGCAGGAAATCTCAAGGAAGAGCTCAAGGGCGTTACAAAGGCACACAGTAAAGAATCTCACCCCATTTCAAGACTCGTTTTCAGGGTTCTCCTCTCGAGTTCCTTAAACAGGACTGTTGACCTTGCCTCGGTCGTGAAGATGGTACTTGGCGCATGAACACACCTGCCCCTGCACATCCTGCTCCACCCGTGGCTCTGGCCAGGAGACGTCTGGGGTTGCCTCTGCCGTTCCAGCCGGGACTCCTGTGAGGTGCCCTCTGCATTCTGGGTTGTCCTGCGTTCAAGTTCACATCCCTCAGGGCTCCATCCCCATCACCTTGGGTCCCGTCCAGCTCCCGGCCTCTCCTTCACGTGGGCAACCTGAACCACAACATTTCTGAGAGCGAGCTTTCCAATCAGAGCTTCCATGTTGAAGTCCACTCCCCAGCACCCACGTGGGGCACAGCTGCACCCACCTGGGCTGGATTCCAGGGTGAACAGAGGGTGACCCACGCCAGGACTGGGAAGCTGTGTGCTCCGGGAGATAGCATGGCCCACCCAGAGAAAGTCCTCGCCTGGGATGGTGAGTGGGCGACTTCTCTCCTCCATCCGAGAACTGGAGCCTTGACCAGGAGGTCAGGAAAGGCACGAGCAAACCACGACGTGACCCGCAGCGCCACGCCTCCAGCCATGCATGTCCCTGGGTGCCTTCCCCAGGGAAAAGGAAATTCTTACTCTGGAGCCGGGAGGGAGTTCCCAAAAGGACGGAGGCCCTGTGTGCTCCTTCCTTCAGGTCCCACTTTCCCTGTAAGCTCCTCTTCTCTTCCTCCTTTCTGTTCCCAGTCCAGAATTGTCCCTCTGTACCCAGTCACCACTCTGCTGTCCTCCAACACGCACTCGAAGAGACACCCCTCTCTGTCCTCGCTGAGGACTCCCATCGAAGCCCATGTTACCCAGAGCCATGAGCCCAGGCCCCAGGCTGCAGCCTCTTCCTGAGAGCCCCCAAGTAGGATCGCCCCCCCATCCCTGTCTGCAAAGTTCCGCTAACACTGCAGGGGCCGGGCCCTGTGTTTGAAGGGATGGAGCGGCCGCACCTGCTCACCAAACAGCCAGCGTCTCTGCTGTTCACAGCCTGTCAGAGCCAACGGAGCTGACGGAGCCTTAGCCGTGGTGGGACAGTGTGACAGTGCAGAATGGCATAGCAGCGGGGTCTCCAGAGGAGTCTCTGAGTGAACAGTGTCCCCCACGCCTCCTTAGGTGAGGACACCCCACGATACGTGGGCTAGAATACCCACCGTGTGAACGCCGGGAGCAGAAAGCAAAGGCAAACACCTTTTCAGATGGGTTTCAAACAGGCGCTCCTTGGGAAGCAGATGCTGTGTTTGGGGTAATGTAAGGACTGTTATTGCTGGGGGTTGCACACAGCAGGGGCACAGTGAACGTTCACAGGTAACTGGTTGGCTAAAAGGTTTGAAACCCAAGTTCTTCACTATCAAGTGCAGGGAGGCAGGGAGAAGAGACGCCGTGCAGAATCCTGACCGTGTGACCACCTGCAGCCTGGGCAGCGGCGACCTCACAGGCCAGCGACGCTCCGGACAGCAGAGGCTCTCACCTGGATGTGTTCTGTGTCTGGGACGATCTTGTGCCAGGTGGCGAGACATTCCGAACAGAGTAAGAGGTGTAACGCCCCACCCCACCCCCCGACCAGACTGGCAAGTTGACATTTGAAATGAGTTATCTAACCCATTTTGAAATAGTTCCTTGAAGGCCAGTCCCCAGGCGTCCTCCGTGCGTTTTTATCCGCCAGGAAACTCCTTACCCAGGATTACAGCTGTATATTTAATCTTCATTTCTTTTCTTTCTTTATTCCTACTTAATCTTAATCCCCATTTCACCTCAGTGATATTGGTGAAACTACCGAGCCGCTGTCTAGCCCGGTCCCTCCTCCAACAGATTCCAGAGCTGTGACAGTGTAAAGACCCCTGGGTGGGTTTGCTTGAAGACAGTCACCTTGGAGCAGTTCTAGGTGCAGAGTCAAATGGAGGGGAAGAGACCGAGATGTCCCATACACTCCCCATCCCCACAGACACACGGCCTCTCCCATTGTCAGTCAGCAGCCCCCGCCAGAAGGTGAGCTCGTTAGAACTGATGAACCGAGTTGACCGGGCAGGTTGTGGCCATCAGGTCCACCGCTCACTCTCAATGTCACAGGTGTTTGGCGCTCTGTGCCTACCCCCTGGTCTGCCTCATCCTCGGGTTCTGCAGGTGTCCTCAGACCTCTGTCACCGCATCTCACCCACCTGCAGGGCCAGCAGAGAGGACAACACTTCTCCCCCATGTAGTGTGTGGGCAGGGTCCAGGAGAAGCCCCGGAGGGGACACGAGGTGGCAGCGGTGCAGGAGTCTGAGCCTCCTTTCCTGGAGGTCCAGAGCAGAGCCAAAGGACACCTGGAGACTCAAAGAAGTGGAGCATCGGGAGCAACCAGTTGCCAGCGTTCAGGGGGCGCTGGGGACCCAGAGTCTGAGCACTTGACACAGAAGGTTCACTCTGACCTGTGAACATGTCCTGCTCATGCAACGGGCCGTGTCCACCTCTGCAACCAGAGTCTCCAGGTGCCGCGTCCAGGACGCGCACGCCCCACGCTGACGCCTGCGGTCCCCTCTGTGCCTAGGTATGGACAGAGTGACGGAGAGGCACAGCCACATCCAATAGTTCTAGTTATATTTAACTGTAGGATACTCACTTTGGAAACTAGCTTCACACCCCAAGTGATACATTCTTTGGTTCGACTTCAGTTTTCTGTAAAGACGTCTCCCTCTGCCGGTGGCTTGTAACCACCAGCGGTCTCGGGCATCCGCCGCTCATCAGGGGGCCCCGATGAGCCACCAGGGCCCTTCCTCTCTTCGAGACATGGACAGGCTAGCTCTGTCCATGTCTGGCAGGGGAGACAGGTCGCATGCGTGGCGATGGAGGCCTCAGGTATGAGAGGCAGACCCGGGTGCGCGTCCCCACTGCCCTGCTGGCAGGCTATGCAGACAAGTCAAGTGTCGACTCCCCATCCATTTCCCCACCTGATGATCGAGGGATCGTTATAACAACGGTGACTATTCTATTTTTATACAATTCTCTCTTGTATAGTTAGCTTTGTTTCTAACAATAACTTCAGATTCTACACTGTTTATGACCATAAAGACTATGCCCACCCTCCAATAATGCACAGCCCTAGCAAAGTGTTCCCACCAGGTCACTTCCGGTCCCTGTTCTCTGAGTTCAACCTTCCATTGTGTTGCCACCAAGCATATAGGTGGTTTACAGCACTTTGTCCACTGAGCAGCATAGGAAGTGAAAGCAGTTCAAAGGTTCCTCTAAGAGCCCCAGATATTGGTGCCTGGTCAAGGTTGGACTATGCTTTCATAACGCAAATGGGTCTGTCCCCACGAAACTAGATGACTTTATGGGTGTTCGGGAATGAGGTATACTCTGCAATGTCCTTGTGATACGTATATGAACAGTGAGGGCTCTGCAAAGTTCAATGATTTGTCCCTTTTTCAGGGCTCACAGGTAGGTGTGTATGACCACATTCTTTGCCTTGGGGAATTCCCCTAAATTCTAAAGCGTTCTGAAAAAGAATAGCCAATTTCACACCAAAAATATAACGCAATTCCTGGAGTCCCCTTTGAAGCTTCATTATAAAGTTGTCCTCAGGCCTCATGAATGACTTTTTAACACAACTTTAGAAAACTCAGAGATTTCTGTGTCACAGCAAAGTTGGACACTGTTTAGCATCCCTGGTAAGAGAGCTCGCCGGCCCGAAGCCCACCGTGGCGCCTTCAGCAGAGCTGAGCAGCAGGAGAGCCCGAGTCTCCTCAGGGGCAGGCGGGGGAGGGGGCCAGCTCGTATGGAAAATCATGTGAGATATCTTTCTGTGCCCTTCGATGCTGCTGATGTACAATTTTAACATGCAGATGGAGTTCCTGTCTTTCCAGGATTAATGAGCACAACTCATATTATGTGCACATTTTATTGATCAGCCCAGACTAAGATTAAAGAACTCTGATTTCCTGCATTTCCTCTGGGAATACTGTCCTCTTAGACCTGAAGCAAAGAATGCACACCTCAGACAAAATGCCACCTCAGAAGACTGAACTCACGATAGCCCCCTCGGAGATGCAGACACATCACTTCTGCTCACTTATGCTTTCTAGCATCCTGGCCAATCCATTCGAATCCTTCACCTGACTCATTGGAGCTGAGAACAGGTAAAGAGAGGAGTAAGTTTTCTGGATGTGGCTTCGGCACTGACATTTGCAATTCAGTATGGCTTCTTGGTCCCCAACTGGTCCTGGAAGGCCAGACCATGCCAGAGGCCAAGAACACCTTCTGCCCTCGGATTCTGGCACAGCGGTGGCCACCTCACTCTGATGCATGCCTCCTGGCAGCAGTCATGCCTCCGGGCCCGCAGACTGGCAGGCTGCAATCTGCTCCACCTGGGGCTACACCTGAGACCAGATGGGCCATCAGCTGCCACGCCATACAGGGGCCTGCTGGCAGCCGGGCTCGGGCCAGATGGAGCAGACGCTACCTGTGTGGGGCCGTCTGACTCCGCGCTGCTGGGGACTCGGTGTGCGGAAAATGGCAGACTATAAACATTTAAATAATAATACTACAACACAGGCTGATGCCTCTCCACCAGGAAGGAGGAGAAAAGCCTCTCTGGGAAAGATACACCTGAAGAATACCATGGATGAGGAATGAACTTCATTGTTTAAAAGAAAGTGGAAAGTCAAGTGATTAAAACCAAAGATGGGTCTAACATAGTTCCAGGGCAAGCATGGAGTCGTAGAAGCGGGGGGCGGGAGCCCGGATTTAAGCAGTAAATTGCTATGTGACTTAGGCCAGTTGCTATCCTCACACTGGGCCTCAGTCTCCCCACTGATGATATGAATAAGAGTGGGGGACATGATTCAAAATGTCAGGATAAGGAGCTTGTGCTAGGGTGTAAGAGGGCACATGAGGAATCCAAGAGAAGCTGGGGGCCAAAAACCAGCTGAATCAAGCATGTGGCTGATTGTACTTGGGGGCAAACTCCTTATCTCACTGTGGAGAGGCAGCGCAAGCCCAGACCCCACAATGGGGCAGGATCTGGTGCCATGTGGACACCCAAGTGGCCCTGGACAGTCAGGTGGCCTGTCTGAACATCCAGGCCCTGAATTTCTGGCGTGCTCCAGACGAAGAGGAGCATTATAACATACTATTTGACTCCTACATCCTTCTACTTGCTTTCAGATAGAAATCACATGCAAAAGTGGTATGTGGTCGAAAGGGTCTTACTTGCTATGGGTTCTGAATTCTCCCAAAGCTGAAAAAAGGTCCGTTATTCAACTTTTCCTCCATGCTACAAATCTTCCCATCTTAGTCAAAAAATTACCCCCATGGTGCAGTGTGTCGAGCACTCAAGCCCTTAGAGCCTCCGAGAAAGTGGGGTTCTTCAGTGGGGACGAAAAGGGCGAGCTGATTGGGCTGTGCGGAGGCTTGAACACGGCGATGAAGGAGGAGGGGCAGGCCCACCACAAGAAAGGTGAGAATCTGTCACCGAGAATAGGCAAGCAGTGGGAACGCACGAGTGGTTCTCTGCTGCTAAAAGGCGAAGTCCCGGAGAGGAAGATGAGAAGGCAGGGCGCTGACAGGGTGCCTGCAGGTCCTGAAGATGCCCCGTTCTGGGCTGAGGGGCTGAGCCACCTCCCACAGGTGGTGGGCATCATTAATGGGTGACCCAACAGTAGGGTGGCCAGATCAGACCTGCATGTGAGGTCAGCCCCTCTGACGGCTCTGGGAGGAGGGGACTTAGGAAGGGAGCATCTGGGTGCATGAAGACCAAATCCAGGTGGGAAGCAGCTACACAGCATCCTGGCCTGGAGAGAGGGCCAAGTCGGGAAGTAGGTGAGGGGGAAACAAAGCAGACTGAAGAAATAGGATCAAGTATATGATTGTCTAAACATGATGCATAACACCTAATATAGTGAATGTAAACTGTAATGGAAAAAATAAAACTGAAACATATTCAGTTTCAAAAGAAGGAAATAATAAGGAGCATTTGTCACATACTTCAGAAAACAGGACCCGATTCCCAGGCTGGGTGTGCTTCATTCCTCGCAGGTTTTGGCTGCTGATCCACTACCGCTCTCTCCCACAATACCTTTAGCTTGGTTTTTGGTGATTTGGCAATGATTCTGTCAAAACCCTGGCAAATCAGTTCCTAGACCTCCTGGAACTCAGTGGTCCTGTGGTCCACACACAGGACCCAGCCGCCCAGTCCTACACTTGCACCCGAGAACATGCTGTTAACAGTGGCACGGCTCCTTCACAGCCAGTCTCGGGGTCCCCACTCCTGGACCACCGCCTCTCATCTTCCCGGCTCCCATCCTCTGGCATCTCAGCACCGACAGTCTCTTCGTTCCAGCGTGACCCAGCCCACAGGCCCTACCATCTTTCTAGCCCCCTTCAGCCCTTGGCTTGGTGTCCTTCCCTCCTCACCATCTGAAATTCTGGGATCAATCCCCACAGGAAACCCCTTCCACTCGTTCATCGTCAGCCCCTCACCCTTCCTGTGTCGTCATCCCTGTTTGGCAAAAACCACAGCCTGGGTCAGTTGAGCCCACCACCTACTCTGTGCCCCGCACCCTCACATCAAATATTTTTTTTTTAAGAAAAGCGCACAGTCAAGTTAAAATTCAAACCACCAAGAATTTCAAGTGGACCCATTTTTGCCATCTGGCCATGGTAATATGTTTTCCTAGTCCCTTCACTCCTCTGTTTTTAGATGACTATTGCATATACTCTCCGTTCTCCTCATGCCTCCAGGGCCTTTGTTTGCCTCCTCACTGTGAGTTAATGACTCCACTTAACCTTTTACTGATGTAAGTGCCGCTATCAGAAGAGCATTGCCAAGGCCACGGGCACAGGTCTACCACACAGCCTACAGCTGCGTCTCATCCTCTGGCTTCATTCTCATCCCCGGGGATGAGATCTTCCCGAGTCCTTGATAAAGGCGCCCTCTCCACTTGCACACTCGTGTCACCTCTCCCACCCGAGGATGGCCACTTGAGCTCTTCCCTTGTCCTTGTCCCTCACCACATTTCCCTGCCAGATCATTCCCTTTGATACAAATATATATCAACTTTCTGTTGATCAAGCTTCTTCCTGTTGTCTGCTCCTTTACAGAGAAGCACTTATTGAAAACACTTTCTCTACATACTATTGTGACCAGCTACTGGTGGTTCTGAATGCAGCCTTGACATCCTTTTTTGGGCCTTTAACACAGCAGAACTTTCTGCCCTGCATGGATAAGAACACCATAGCTCAGCAAACCCCGCCCATGGTAATGTCTGACGCTCTCCTCAATGCTGGAGCTCTCCGTGTCTCGGGGACCCACTCCACGCCGCATCTGGTCTCACCACCCCACTGGTACTATAAGGGACACCGATGGCCTCTGTGCTGACGTGTCCAAAGATCGCTTCTCGACCTTGGCCCACCCAGAGCCCTGAGCGCAGTGACCACGGCTCCTCCTGCGGCAGACTTGTATTTAGTCTCCTGAACAAGCACCACAGAGGTTCTCCTGCCTCTTACTGGGTGCTCCTCCTTGGGGAACATGCCATCTCTCCAATCTCTCAGCCACCGAGTGCCCAGGCCTCAGTCCTCAATCCTTAATCCTCTGTCTCTACCCCTGTGCCTTAATGAGCTCGGCTGCTCTGAGGTCTTTAATGTCGGTCAAAAGCTAGACTACTCTCCAGCGTATGCAAGAGGCCCATGTGTCCACTAGCATTCGACTCATCCACTTGACGGCCTGGTCCACAGTTCCAGTTCCCTCTCTAACAAAAGTTAGAGACATATCCAAAAGTTAAAAGCACACCCAAATGCCAAACCTGTTCCACCTGAGTCATCCCCCACCCTGGCTGCTGCAACCCTACTCTTCCAGTTGCTTGAAGCAAAACCTAGAAGTTACCTTGACCCTTTATTTCTTCCAGAATACGCACTCCTTCTGTCAGGACATCCCATCTCTGAAAACGCACCCAGCCATTCTTAAAAAAAAAAAAATGTTTTTAAAAAAACGCACCCAGCCAGGACGCAACAGGACGGGGCCACCGCCACCACTGAGTGCTCTGGTCCTGGCGCCTCCATCTCCTGCTTGGTCGTTGTCCTTGTCTCGACACAGTGAGCGATCAATCCTCTTAAAACTTAAGTCAGATCCAATCACCTCCCCGCTCAAAACCACCCAATGGCTTCTACCACACCCAGAACACAGCCAAGTCTCCAGACCCATACTGACGTTCACGATATGGACCCAGATTCCTCTGGAACCTCCTCCTCCTCCCCCCAGGCTCTCTTCCATCTAGGTGCCCAGCCCCTCGCTTCCACAAACACAGGAGTGGGGCATTCTGCATGCGGCTGCTGTGATGGAGAAGCAGAGGACAATGTCTCCCCCGAGCCATGGTTTCCTTTCCCTCCCTTAGCGATGTCTTCAGTGTTTTCGAAGACTAGTTGGAATTGCAACAACAGAGAAAGTCTCTGTTCCCAGAGGGAAGAAGCAGCAGAAGGACAAGCACGAGGCCTCCCTGCCGTAGCTGGGCCGTCCACAGTGCCCTGCGGGTCCTGGCGTGGGGCGTTCATGGCCACACACACACACAGTGCCCACAGCAGCGAGACGCTCTCTTCTCTTGGGACCCTGCGAGACCAAACTTCCAGATCAGCCAGTGCCGTCAATTCACGCGGACTCATCGGACTCTCAGTCATTCAACATGCTCAGTCTTCGTGGGATGCTCGGGTAGGTCATGATGCATCTTCCATTCACGGGGCAGATCTTCTGGTTGGGACGGAGCCTGCAGGTGGCGAAGTTCTCTTTACCTTATAGCAAAAGACAAGTGCTAGGGTGTGTGTCCTTTGATGCAGCTTGGAGCAGTAATTAATTAGGAGAATAATTTAGGGTCACAGAATACTGTGTTTAAACCCCAGTAAAATACAACTTTGAAGGAAACCTATTTGTTTAGTGAGTGTGAGAGAGTCATTGTCAGCACTGTCCTTTTAAGTCAAGTTCAGACTCACAGGACAGGTACACCCTTCTCCCACAGCAGCCCCTCCCACGCTTTGATCCAGAAGTGGAGCTTTGCAACCCACATTAACGTTTCATTTGTCGACAAGACTTTAGTCTCTCCTGGAGCTAATGAATTTCTTCCAAAATCCTTACTTGCTCCACCAAATACAAATACTTTGCCACTTGAGACAATTACCCTTAAACGGTTGATTTGTACAGCCTCGTAAATCATCAGCTGCCAGGCAAATAAATCACTTTGCTTTTGGTTTCAACAGAGATGAAATTGAAGATTAGTTTTAAAGGTGCTGACTTAGGATTTTGTGGAATTTGCTTGAGTACTTCCTACTTCCATTAAAATATATATTGATGGGTTTTATTTCCCCGAGAACAGCACTATGGTAATAAGTCCTTAATGATGCACGGCCGTGCCTTTTTGTGTTTTTTTCCGCAAGCCCACCCTGCTTTGTCGTCTGCTTTCTCTAGTCCGTAATCAGTATTGTTTGAGGTTTCTGTGCATAGGATGCAATTTGATTTTCTTCCCCGGCAGGCTGTTACCTAGACTGAACACAGACATTAAAAGTACATGTATTTGGAATCAACAAACACATAATGCGTGTTTTTGCTGCTCTTCAGTGACGAGCCCTCCACATCACTCGAGGGAGCAGGTGCCCGGAGGAGCGCTGCAGTCCTTCCGGCTCGGACGGAGTAGCAGCGGTCCCTCCATCAGTGTCCCGGGGCGGGCATGGAGTCCTTGGCTGAATTTTATTTCTAAAGGGTTCTTCTTTGCTCCCCAACCCTAACACCTCAGACAAAGTTGTGATAGATACTGTAGAGTTTATTCCAGGTGGTAAGGGCATTTCATCCTTGCCTCCATAGTTCATTGGTTCTCTAGAGGGGTTGCCTTTCCTTTCGCTTTTATTTTTGATGTACCTGTAGCTTTAAATGCAGAATCTATAATAGAATCATCTTGATAAAAGCTACCTGTTGGGTCGATCCCCAGTTCCGTTGGCTGCGAGTTGTTTGCGCACCCCCTGATTAGTTGTGGGCAAGTGCACCTGGGTCACTGCGGCATGAGGACTCAGGTGAGTCCATCGGGGGTTGCAAACCGTGGGCACGTTTCACGGGACGATAGGACTGTGTGCAATGGACCCAGCTCCAGCCCGCGGTGGTTCGTGCCCACTCGCCTGGGTGTGCGGAGGCGGAAGTAGAGAGGACGGGTGAAGTTTATCCGTGGCTGGGTTAGCAAAGCAAAAACGAGAACAAAGTTCTCCTGATTGCTAAAAACAGGGGGTTGCTCATATGACAGACACCCCAATATTTCTTTACTCTGTCGAACACATTAGGGACTTTTTTCTGACAAGTTTCATTTACTAATTTTGAATTCACTAGTCGAACCAGACTTGTGACTTTCCAACAGAGACACATTTTAAAGAGAAATTAAAATGTTTGTTTCAAATAACGACAAGAGAGGAGGGTTTTCATGCGTCTCCCCCTGTCTGGTTGCTCTCTACAAAGAAGACGCGGCGTGACAGGCGTGACAGGAGCAGTCTCCACAACTCAGTAGGGGGGATGTCAGTGTCTGACCTGGAGAGAGAAACGGTGTCACTCAGTGTCAGGGCTGGTACCGCCTGTGATGGAGCTGGATGGTGCCGGTCCCACTCGCATGGGGCTCTCTGACCCACACGGTGGATTTGCAGTCGACGCGTCCTTCATCCTCGTGGCGATGATGATGATGTGTTGCAGACGGTGACGGTGACGGCGATGAGGGCGATGACGAGGTTCATGCTGACGGGGATGAAGGTGATGACACAGTGATAAAGAATTGCTGGTTAACATACACAGTTCTAAGTTCTTTTCACTGGAATCTTATTCAACGGGACTATTATTACTATTCCTACTTTATAGATTAGACTTTGTTTCAGATTCTATGATCTTGCTGCTACCCCACTCAAGTTTGGGTCTAATTTAAGCAGAAGAATTCCAGTAAGTCTGTATCCGAGTTAGCTCTTATTTGAGAGTGAATAGAGGGGAACCCAGGAGTTTCGGGGAAGAAATCTTACAAAGAATGTTTATGCTGACAATTCTATTTGCCAACGAAGCTTTCCAGCTAAGGCAGGCAGTGGGCATCACGGGAGGGCAAAGCCTGTTCTCCACCAGAGGGCCTGGGTGACCACTGCCAGCGGAAGCAGAGGGGCACCAAGCTGGCCGGGCACCTGCTGCAGAGCCGCTCATTGGCTGAGGCAAAGGGAGGACCCAGGGGTATCACTTATCATTAACATTTGAGCACTGGGTATTTACAGGAAAGCAGTGACTCTGGTCCTCCACAGTTAATGGCAATTCTTCTTTTATCTTAAAAAGAAGGGTTGGAAGTGGGGAGCTAACTTCTCCTGAACAGCCCCCTTCAATGAAGCTGTTTCTGAGCCTGTGTTCCTTTCAGAATACTTCTCACGCCAACTGGTAAAGACAGGTCACCGAACACCAGGAATGGGTCTGTCTTTTTCACTCTGAAGCAGAAGACGGACAAGGGGGTCACATCAAAGGTTCACCGAATTATCCCCAGTGAAATTATAGTTGAAGACAGACGGTTCTAGGACGGGGGCAGGCATCTGGGTGACGAAGACATCTAGCCCGGCTCAGGTGCAGGCTCAGGTTGCCCGGTGAGCGTGGCAAATGGCCCAGGCATGTCTGTGGGAACCCCCTGATCCGCACCAGTGGGCCAGAGGTCAGCCATTCTTGGCCCCAGACAGGAGAGTCCTCCCTTCCTAGAGAGGATGTGCGGAGGCTCCATGTTTTAAGTCGATGCTCAAGAATGCAGACTGGGTGGAGGAAAATCGACCCACAGTTTTCAGATGGTGGCCCCAGGCAAGGTTCGTCTAATGAGGGACAGCAACCTGACAAGACCTTGAACTCTGCAGCCTTTGGGACTGGTTTTGTTAACGGACTGGTTGGAATTCTCTCTGTCGACCATGCCCCTTCCAGACAACACCGATGACACTACAGGGCAAGACAAAGTCCGGGCAGATGAATCAAATGTCACCGAGAAGTTCCCAGGAAACCATTGCAATCGGAGCAAAGCCTCCCATGGCCTGGTGGTCCAGGGATGGACAGAGGAAGGAGAGAAGGGCTTTCCCTCCATCCTCGGGCGTAGCCCCAAGGTCACACAGACACAGGTCCCTGTCCCACCCGCTGGGACTTCGTCTCGTAGACTGAGAGACCGTCTGAGGAAGAAGGTGTTTCAGCTGGAACGCACCAGACGTGGGACTCTGTCATGGAGGCGGGGGAAGAAGTGCTGTGTGTCCCGCGGTGGTTTTCCCGAACTGCAACAACTTCCCCAGCCAACAACCTGAATTCTGCGAGCCTGCACCAACAACAGGATTCTGGAGTCTCAACTCGGATGCCGCTCTCAACTGCTATGTTACGAAGAGCAAAACAAAGCAAAAAATAAAAACAAACAGAGCACAATAAACAACAGAATGGTGGGTGCAAACCTGACATGCAGAATCACCCCAAAATAGGGACTGTTTCCCTTCCAAACCTCCACGTACCCACAAACACACCTCCTTTCCATGTAGCCACATTTGGCAAACGCAGAGTCGCGCTTTGCTGAGACTCCAAGTCAGCACGGAGCACGCCAGGACTCGAGTCAACTGGAACCCACGTCCAGATCAAGTGCGGATGCAGAACACGGCGGTGCTGGCTGAGGAGCGCTGCCCGCCGTCTCGCTGGCAGGGCGGGAGAGAGGGCGGGTCGCCCAGGCGTCCACGCTGCGCCGTTTGCTCCCGCGCCGTCGTTCCGGAGCTGCCCTGGCACGAGTCCCGTCCCACAGTCACGCGCAGGGATGACAGAGTGCCGGCAGTGAGGGTGTCGTATGTGCGGCATCGCTGGGGCCAGAGGTCTGGGGGTAGCGCGTGATGGGCCATCTGTCACCCGAGGCAAAGATGTTCTCCAGCAGGAGGCTGCGCACGGTGCCCAGGCCTCCACCTGACGTGGTTCAGCCTGTCTCTTGACTTAAAAGAAAAATAACTCGGGCTGGGGGCCAGGGCCGAGGCTCTGGCCCCCCACCGTCCACGGCAGGAAAGCTCATTAGCTGAATCTTCAAGCACTTGCACTTGAAAACGAGGCAGCTCTGGAGAGAACAGCCACGGCTGCGGCCCCGGCTCCCCTCTCTCGGCTCCAAGGATTCGGGAGGCAGGGCCCAGGGCCCCAGCTCTGCGACTCAGACCTGTCCCTCTGTCTCTAGGCAAATGCTGTCCTTGGACTTGTGCCTGGCCTGACCACCAGACCTCAGAGATGCCCTCCCTCCTCTGAGCTCTGAGTGGTGGTCCGTGCTATTCCTCTGTGGTCACAGCACCCCCCTGCAGGTCCCACGGGCTCTGTGTCGGGGGGCAACTGCATTATTCGAAGGGAAGCTGAATGGCAGCTCTTTGTAAACCCCACACACCAGCACGTCTTGGCCCACTGCAGGGGCCTGCTTGAGAATGCCTTTGGAGGCAGAACGCACTGTTATGTCTTACAGCCGCCCTCCCCCATCCAAGTCCACAGACACCTGCTGATGCTGTCCCTCCAGCGGCCACCGCAGCTGCTTGGGGCAAAGGCAGGCAAGCCAGGGTTCAGGTCCCACCGCCCGACCTAGAGCCTCCCAGAGGCTGGAGACGGTCCCCGGTGGGGGTCGAGCAGGAATAATGGCTCTAGGCACTGACTATAAGTTATATGTCACATTCTCGCAATTTCTCTATCACTCCAGAGCCTGCCTCATCAACAGCTGACCCCGAACTAACCTAACTATTTCAGGTGCTGTCCCGATGCCTGGAATGAGAGACGGTCTGACGCCCGGAGCCTGCCCCCTGCTCCACCGCCCAGCCCCAGTGCCACAGTTCTCCCAGTCTCCCAGAGCCGCTCCTCTCAGGAGGACGTGGGGTGGCTTCCTCGCACAGGCTGTCCGGGTGTGCAGTAGACCTCACACGCTCTCCTGATCTGCAGGAGGAGGATGCAGCCACAGCAGGGCTTGGGGGCTGAACTGGGGGAAGCAAGGGGGAGAAGCCGCTGCCATTGGAGTGCCCAGATGTGGCGCCGGGAGGAACCGAGAGCCCGGCAGGGTTCAGAGGGTTGCAGCCCGGCTCTGCAGTAGGGGGACCCAAGTTTCCGTCCCTCTGAACGCAGATGTCCGGGGCCCTGCACGGACTCACTGGCAGGAGGCCCTCTCTGCTCAGAGACTTCTGCCGCAAAGTGCACACAAAGATGCGTGGTTTCCTCTGACCAGCTGGCATGTTCGCACCTCTGCAAAGAAAGATCCTAGCAACAGCCAGCGGAGGGGAGTGATGGGTAGGACACAGAGCCTCTGAACGCCCTGGGCCCCCGGCCAGCAAGCACCGCCTAGCCTAGGGTCTGCCGGCGTCTCCTGGTTCCTAGGGAGCACTGGGGGTCCGCAGGGGTGGGGTCTGGGAGTGGGATTTCAGATCTGTGACCTCAGCCTCCCCAGGTCACTGCAGATGCGACGCCTGGCCCAGGGCAGAAGGGAGGGCATGGCTGAGATCAGGAGGGGCCAGCAGCGCTTGGACCACAAAGCCAAGTTCATCTGCTGTTTGTTTTCCGTGCTTCAGAGTGGACCAACTTTCTCTGTGAAGACGCGTTCGCTGGGGCGTGTAGGTTAGGGGTGAAGAGCGCTCTGTAGAGATGAAATAATAACGGTAAAATGCACTAAGTTCCCTGTTTGTTGTGAATGAGAGGAACATTCCGAGATGCGTGGTAGAAGGAAAACTCTGTTCTCCCACAGCCCTCAGCGTTAGGGCTGATATGGAGACGTGACACAGACGATTGTTTTTATTTGTAGTTTTAAAAAGCCTCTCCAGAAGCGGAGTTTGGCTGGGTCACACGGGCCTGGCCAGACCGCGGTCTGCTTGGCCCACGGACGCGGCTCGTGGTGATGAAGCCTTGAACTCCAAGTCCATTTTACTGAGATGCGTTGCGCCTGCTGAGTGCGTTGGGTTTCAGGTGTTTGCATAGCAGGTTAAAATAGCAGGTGTTTGCATTTGTTCAATCGCGTAATCAGTCCATACAGCAGCTTTTGGGGAATCGGCAAGGTGGGCCCACAGGAAGCTTCCTTCTACTGAGAGCGATGGAAAACCACGACACGGTCACATGGGCTCCCCTGGCTCTTGGTCCCTCAAAACCCACATCCGTCCTCACAGCTCAGCCTGTGGCTGGCATTGACGAGCCTTCCTGCTGACCCCACTTGGGCCCCTCATCTCCATCGCCTGCACTGGGGCCTCAGCTCAGCCCCCACTTGGCTGTGACTGGGGACAGTCTCTGGAATTTCCTCGCTCAGTCCCAGCCCGTGAAACAGAGGGACGAATGCTCCCCAGAGAGAGCTCATTTGAAGGAACAGCATGGCCTGTTCCTTCAGGGTGACAGCATGGCCCTTGAGGACTGGGAGATGGTCCTGTCGCTGGACCTGCAAGGGGACGATGGGGGAGTGGGGCTGGTCCGGTGCAGGGGGCCGGGGGTCCCGTAAGAGGGCCGATAGGTGCGGAGCTGAGGAGCAGAGTTAATGCCTCTGCACTGCATCAAGGCGAGGGGGCGCTGAAAGGGACCCCCATGCTCATCTGTGGGAGGGGCTGGAGGCAGCACCCCTCGGGCGGTGCTGACTGTTGAGTGACGTGGTACGACGTTCCCAGGGCTGCGTCACAGGACAGCCGCCCTCCCTGAGTCCTCCCGACTCCGTGACTCTGTGGAGATCACTGCAGCATCATTATGCAAATGAAGGAGTTGACGATGAGAAGAGCTAAGGACAGTTTGCTTTGTTACTGTCACCCCTGGACGAGCGATGCCACTCTGGGCTCCGTACGAACAGAGGACCTCCGCCTCCACGTCGGCTCCTGTCCCGACACCGGCCCCAGCAGTCCGCCCCTGGGAGTCACACCGTTCCTTGGATCAGTCGACACACAATGTATCAATACAACTGAAGTGACGGCCATGGCATTGGGCAGCTAATGACCCTTTAGGCCGGTGCAGGCTCTGAGCCGCCCGCAGACATAAAACGGAGGAAGACGCATTCTCTGTGGTCAAGGTCAGCGTGTGGTAGTTCAAGGGGCTTAACCTGGGGCGCCCGTGCCATGGGAATCAGGGTGACAGACCTTCCAACCCACCTCAGCGCAACGGAGATGGTAGTGTGTGTGTACACACTACTACTGCACACAAATAACACTCACGCGTACACATCTGTGGGCAGAAACTGATGGCGGCCACCAAAGCCGGCATGGGCCAGGCCTTTGGCTTCCCTTTCCCCTTGACCTTTGAAGAGATATCGAAAGATAAACAATACGCCTCACTAGTTTGATTCTGCCCTCTAGGCCGCTTTTCTGCGGGTTTCCTTTGCAGGCACACTACTGTGTGTGTGCTGCCACGTCTCAGGGGCGACCTCACCCCGCCCAACCAGCTGCTGGGAACATCGTCAGGGCCGCAAATGGACGAGGCACATCGGCTCTGATGATAAATAGAAACAACGTGCTGTCCGTCTCCACCTTTTTTAAGGCGAGGAAAGCTGTGTGTAAGAGCTTATTTTATCCTAAGCCCGCCCCAGCCCCTTCCTGTTGCGTCAGCATCGCGTTAGTCAGGGGCACCCGGCACTAATGAGTCACGATTCTTTCGCAGCCACCAGACGGGCTACGCCAGGCAGGTGCGCCAGCCGGCCAGGAGGGCCTCCCACTGGGGCCACGTCCCACAAGCCCCCAGCGAAGCCAGGGTTCAAAGTGCCCTGTGCCTCAAAGCCATTGCCTCCACGAGACCTGTGTTCCCAGGGGGAAGTGAACTGACACCTTAAAGCTGCTGCTTCCCCTTTTAGTGAAACGTACAGCTTTGTAAACCCTGCTTTTCGGAAACGCTCTGCCGTGTCTTTCAGGGTGATGCTGCATGCCCCGCCCCTCAACAGAACGAAGCATCTTGTAAGATCTGCATCTAGTTCTCAGAGAGGATGCTCTGACCATGTCTCACATACAGAACAAAGCCGCTGGACATTCTCCGCTCCAGCGATGAATGTCCCTACGGAGAACCTGCATTTGAATAGTATGTGTTGGTGGAAGAGCAGCTCATGTTGGAGAGGGATTCACTCTTTGCTCTGCATTTGAGGCCGAAATAACAAAACATCAGTATATAAAAACTGACTGACAAGTACTTCTTGAGATTATCGGGGCTACCAAATTGTTTCTCCCCCAAAGCTGAAACACAGAGCTTCTCTCATGTGATTCTCGTGACAGGATCTTAATTTGGGGGCACAGGTGAAATTATTCTGAAAGCTCTGAGCCATCTACACATGTATTCTTTTTAAAGGTTCTGTGGTGTGTTCACATCTGTATTGCCAGAAAACAAAATTTCTTCCAAGTTATACTTGGTCAGGCCTGGGACGCCACCCATGTGTGGCTCACGGCGAGTTGCAGGGCGGGCTTGAATTCCTGTGCCTGGTGGCACGCCTGCCTGCGACGCCCTCGGGTTCAGTGAAGGCGTGGCGCCACCTAGGGGCCGGCCGTCAGCAGTTCACGTCCTTTCGTCAGAAGACAGCCTTGCCCGTATTTCATGGAAACTGTGCTTTTTGAGGACCTTCAAGATTTCACAGCATATGGGTGAAAACAAACAAAACATTATTTTCATTAAGTTATTTTCCCTGCAATCCCTGAAAAGGCATTATACTTCCCCTTAAGACCCGGGGCTCGGGGACTTAGTAGGAAAGTACAAAGAAACGTGTGTGTTTTTCACCCGCCTTCTCTGAACACGTTTCCCTTGGATTTTCTCTCTGAGCCATCATCTCTCAGGAAAATGCAGTCCGCACCAGGCACGGGTCCATGAGAAATGGGGAACTCCCTGTCACTGAAGAACGAACGGCAAACTACCCCAGAACAGGCAGAACAGGCTCTGCCATCCTCCACCAGCTCGGGGAGACGCACACCATGCAGAGACAGCTCTGCGTGTCTGCAGGAGCCGAGGGGCCATCTCTCAGACGTCGTTCTGACGCAGTAAACAGCTTTCGGCAAACAGAGCTCTCGAGAGCCGTAGGTGGCGTGCGCCTGTCCTCAGCCGCACTCACAGCCCGGCTGCGGCCGACACTCCTCGCTTCCCCCAGCAACAACGGCATGCACGCGTCGCACTGCAGAGACGCGTGGAGCCCTGCCCCCTTGGCGAACACGAAGCGAAATCAGCAAGAGCAAAAATGCTGCCGCCACGGACACTAAATACTCCAACTCACATCTCCCTTGAGCCTTCATGCTGAAAGCCAGGGCTTGGATGGGAGAGGGAGATGGCTCCGAATGTTTTCCTGTGCATTCCTCTGCTGGAGGGACGGCCACACCAGCCCTTCCCCGGCCTCAGGCTAACAAAGAATGCTGGGCAGCCCTCGCCGGTACTGCGCAGCCGTCAGCCACCTTGTAAATCAGAAACTGCGGCTGTGAAAACCGGTTTGTGCATCCCCGGGAGCGGAGAGTGTGTCTGCCTTGTAAATTTAATTAAACAGCAGGTGCGAAAATCAGGTCATATGGCTTTGATGTGCCCCGTGCGAGGATGACAACCAGACAATGATTCTAATACGAGGAAATTTGCATACATTTGCATCGGAGAGCAGAGAGCTCGGCGGCTCTCACCCACTTTCATGTTTCATTTCCAGGAAGTCGAATCAGATCGGGCGAACGGTTTCCATGTAGACCTCGCAGGAAGCCCCCGGGACACTGCCACCCCCGACGCGGGTAGGGTGAACGGGTGCGGGGTGGTGTGAAGGCCGGGGTCCCAGTGCAGACGGGGAGGAACAGCGGCCCTCCCCGGAGATGGGGGCAGTGCAGGAATGGGAGGGAACGGAGAAGAGGGCACAGACACACACGTCCCGTTTCTTCTATTTCTGCCGTCTCACTCCCACGGTTACTGTGACTGCGAGGAAACTCTCTCTCCCTGGGGACCCGTCTGGGTGTGACAATCATCCCCTTTGGTCCGTACTCAGTATCCAAAATTCTGAAGGGACGCACAGTGGAAGGAGGACTTGCCACAGAGAGCGAGGAGCATTTTACATCCGTTTCACTGTAGTGGCTCTCCCTGCCTCATTGGGCCGACTTTGATGACAGCAAACCAGAAGGGTTAGTACGCACGCCGTCCCTCCATTGTCTCAGGTGGGAGAACACAGTCAGCAAACAGGCCCTGTCAGAGCCCGTGCCGTCCCCAAGGTGGTGCCCAGAGGCTGGAGAATTCTCCCTGCCCCTCCCACCCAGGGGTCTGCGGCCCCTCGTCCAGGGGCCCCTGCCACTCGGGCACAGCAGGTGTGTCGGCCACCCAGCAAGCCTCCCGACTGCGGTGCAGGTGCTGACGTGACGCCCGAAGCTAAGGTGCCGCTTTGGGCTGTGGGCACGTCCGTTCAGACCGTCGCTCATGGAAACCGAGTCCTCCCATGGTGTGTTCTGGATACTTCCAAACTGCCATCTTTTAGCTCACAGGTCTTCAGTCCTGATGTCATACAATGTATTCTTTGTTCTAACTGACCTGCTAACAATTCACAGTGTGGCAGACTATCTTAAGACAGTACAGGCAAGGAATCGCTTGCTCTCAGGTCTCTAGGCACCTTCTCTCACCCGCTCCCTGCACGGGAGTCTAACCGCTTGTTGAGTGAGTGCCCCACCCCGGGGGGGGGGGGGCAAACTCCACGGGGCAGGAAGTGCTTCGCTTTGTCACCGCTGGGCCCTCAGTGTTCACTCCGGCACCTGGCACGCGGCAGGTGTGGATGAGTGAGGATGCACAGGTGAAAGAGTGGAAAATGAATGACGGTCAAGTGTAAATGACCAGCCTGGAGCATGCGGCATGTGCCAGGCACCGTGACAAAGGCAGCAAGGGTGCCTGTGCCCCTGGGCCTGGTGCCAACGGGGACACGACCTCAGTGTTCCTCTCCCACACACTGCCGGAGTCCCTGTGGGCTGCCCACTGCAGCACCCATCCCACCCAGACCGTCTCCTGAAACCCGCAGTGACAAATTCTTCAGCAGGTGCGTCCCTCTCCACGTGACTGTTCAGGAGAAGTTCTGTAGAATGGAACCTGCAGGAAGACCAACACACTCCAAAGCCAGAGGACACCTGGCGTGGGCGCTGCTCTCACCCATGTCAGCTCCGACCGAGGACCCCCGTGGCTGATTTGATGACAGGGCCCCGAAGCAGACAGCCAACCCCGGCCGCGCGCAGGGACAGGCGCTCATGGGGTCGGCGCTGGGTTTCACACGGCTCTCAGGAGGCTGGTTCACTTGGCGGCGGCCCGAGGAAGCTGGCCCAGCCCCCGGCAGGGGTGTGAGCTCCGTCGCTGGTGTGGAGGGAAACCTGCTGGCCAATAGCCAGCTGCGTCCCACCCCAGCCTCCACACCTGCCGTTTCCCTCATTTGCACACAACTTTGCCAGCCAGACCCTTTTCTAGGTGAGGACACGAGGGTGAGGCCGAAGGGTCAGAGCAGAGATTCAACACCAGCTCGGCCTCAGCCCCACGCCCGTGCGCTCTCTCGACAGTCACTGCGGTCACTGCGTCACTGCAGTCTCCACCACGGTCACTGTGTCCCCTCCTCTGCTCTGCCCTCTTGCTTTTCATTAGTTTTGCTCGAGGAAGGGAAACCCCCAAACAGGAGGCAGCGTGTGTGGGGTGAAGAGAGCCGCCGGGCCTCGGACCACCTTCTAACTGCATCTCCGCAGTGGCCTCTGGCCGCCCATCTCAAGTCTCCGCTGCGGCTCCTGCTCCGTCCGACAAGGAGGAAAGAATGAACCTCCGACTCCGGCTTCCCCATCCTGGGGTCTGCGGAGAGCCATCCTGTGCAGAGATGCATCCACGCGGGCATACACCCCTGAAATGACACCGTCAAACATCTTCCTGCCAACGAGAGACCAGAAACGAAGGGTTTCTGGGTTCCTGCCGAAACTCCCATTCACGGGGGCGCATCCAAGTATTTCCCACCGTGGTCTCACTGTCAGTCTCTGAATAACACTTCCAGCCTCCACCCATCCTCCGAACAGTCCAACCCAGCCTTGGACTCGCACAACAGCAACCCTTTCAGAGGGGCTCTTGTGACGTCTGGGGAACCGTGCAGAGCTCTGTCTTCTACAGAGAAGCCTGCCGCTGCTCTGGGGTGAGGGGGTGGCTGCCACCCGTGGCACTAAGGCGGCATGTGCGGGGCCTGGGAAGAAGGGAAAGAAAACCCCAAAGGTGGCTATAGCCCCAGGAATGGGAGCACAGCCTGGAGCAGTGGCCTCTGTGGGGACTTCTGCGCTTGCTCTGTATTGTGATGTTTAACATTGTACCACAGGCTCTCTGGCTCCTTGGAAGTCTGTATGCTGGGTGCGTTGGAACGGGGAACGGGGAAGATTGAAGTGCGGGGAAGAGGTTCATGGTGAGTCGGGACATGGGGACGAGACAGAGCTGGTACAAGGGTGTGGTCGACTCCCCCCACCCCGCCCCCCGCCCCATCGCCTGGTGATGAAACCCAGTGCCGGACAGGGTGTGGTCACCGTCGTGGTGCTAAAGGAAATGGAAACAGCTGCTCGGTGGCACTTTTTACCCCAAACCAAAACGACAGTTGGAAGTCCTTCTTCCCTGGGTCCGTGAGCTGGTCTCAAGCCATAGACAGTCTCTGGCTGCTTTCCCAACCTGTATGCAGGAACTGGCTGTCTGAGGGGCTCGGCTGTCTCCCAGGGGCCCCGGGGGGAGGCGCAGGGAAGGGGAATGATGCCCTCCGAAGTTCCAGCATACTGCGGTATTTCATCTTCTGTTGTCCAGTTTTCTTTCTCTGAGGTGCAGAGAAAAATATCCAGAATTCCTCACTGCATGTGTAAAACTGTGCATGGTTGATAGGGAAATGTCCAGCTCCTTTAACCCACAAGAACAATTCCAGCAGATGAGTTTGTTTTATCTTCTAACCCTAACTTTAGGCAGATTCTTTAGACTATGACCAAAAAAATAGTGCCCCAATAAGAGGCTGGTTCCCCGTGAATCCCGAGTGGCAGGGCACAGACCCCCTGCGGCTGGCTGTGGAGGGAAGGGGCCGCCGTCCTCCCCCTCAGGATGGAGCACGAGGAGAGGAATCTTCACAGTCCTCAGGCAGACGCAGAGTGGCCACGCTGGCCCCGGAGGGGAGTCTGTGGGGCACAGGGAGCCGGGCTGGCCGAATCCTGGCGGTGACTCGAATCCATTAACTCTTCTCCCTGGGCCAGTGTCTTAGTTCCAAACGATGGGAAGGGGAGAACCGAAGTCAGGGGGAATGGTGAGCATTTGGGGAGCAACACGAGACCCGTGACCCATCTATTCCCACACACGCGGCATCACACGTGGCTGCCACCGACACCCAGCGCTTTCGGGCAGGGCTCCCCTCCCCAGAAGCTTCAGTAAACAGAGGAATGCTGTGAGTCTGGCTATGTCACGCACTAGCAACGAAGTCCCCGACAGACGGCCGGGGAGGCCATGCTCTCTTTCCCATCGACACGCCGTCCCCGGTGACCACGGCCACACCAAGGATGCCGATGCCCCCGCTGACGGGCTCTGCTGACCACCTGTGGAATTTCAGAAAGGTGGAGAAAAAGCCCAGACTTTGTCTTTGGGTTTTCTTTCAGTCATCTGTCCCAGGTGCTCCTTCCAGCAAAGTGGGGACTTTCGTGTTCCGAAAGGAACCGTGGCCCAGAGTCACTCCGGGTCAAGAAGCATCTGTTTCTAATTTGGGATGCCGTGTTCCTTTCTGAGGGCTGCTGTGACCAGGGGCCACGGAGTGGATGGCTTAGCACTTCAGACAATTATTGTCTCATTTCTGGAGGCTTCAAGGGTGACATCAAGGGGTTGGCAGGGCCATGCCCCCTCTAGCCTCTGGGGGTGCCCAGCAGTCCTCGGTGGTCCCCAGGTTGCCGCTGTATCACTGAGGTCCCCACCTCTCTCTGCACCTGCCCATCTTGCCTGTGTCGCTTCTCCTCCTCCTGTAAGGACACAGGGACTTCGGAGCAGACCCCACCCTAACCTGATCACACCTGCAAAAACCCCATTTCCAGATAATGCCCTATTCACTGGTACCAGGCTTAAGATTTCCACGTATCTTTTGGGGGAAATTGCTGTGAGGTGGGCAGTCAACTGTCCAAACGTGGAGACGAGAGAATAAACCCAAACGGGCCCTTCCTTGGTGGGTGATAAAGCTGAGAGATTGCCCACAGAGGCCCAGGGGTGGCGGGGGGAGAGTGGAGCCGGGAAAGGAACAGGAGTGGGCTGAGCGTTTGGAGGTCAGAGTGACGGTGGCCCCCATGGAGGGGGCGCTGTCAGGAGGAGACCAAAAGCCAGGAGGCGTGGTGTCCTGGGAGTAGAGTGAGGACAGTGCTGCCAGGAGGAAGCAGCAGCAGAGCCACGAAGGAGACGTTCCGGAAAGAGGCAGAAATGATGGCCAGCCAGGGAACCCCGGTCATACCCTGGGCACAGAGCCAGGGCTTCATCGTTCCTGGGTAATTAATGAAATCGGGCGTGAACAGAGCGGCCTGGCCTCCGAGGAGTGGTCTCCGGCTCATCCGAGCAGCAGACGCCAGCCGGGTGTCATCAAGTCCGGCTCAGAGCTCCCACCTCTGCTTCCGCCCCCCGCCCCCCAGCTTCCCTCAGGCTCCCCAGCCTCCACCTCTCCCTCATAAAGACCTTCGGGATCTCATGGGGCCACCCGTGCAAGGATAAATCGGGAACGATCCTTTCAGCCGAGCCAAGAAGGAAGATGTGTATTCAACAGTCGGTGGTCCCAGAAGGCAGAGAAGAACAAAGGAAGAGCCCTCTCCTCCCGCCCACAAGGTGTGGCCTGAATCACACAGTCAACAGCCCGGTGGGGTCGACTCAAAGTCACCAGCAGGCGACACAGACAATGCTGGAGAGGGGCAGAGGGCTGCCGTGACATGAACCTCACTCAAGGTTTGCCTGAGGTTTGCAGTGAGTTCCGCCTTCCGGGGTGGGGGAATCGAAGGATGGATGTGTAAACCAGCAACGTTTCCGAGACGCCCCAGAGATGAGGTCAAGGACAGCGTGGGGGGGTGGGGGGGCTGCAGTGCTCCCTGCGTTCGCCCTTTCCGGGTAGAACTGTCACCTGGAACAGGAAACCAGCGTCACGATGCACCCGCTGCTGACACACAGCATCTCCGAGCCCTCTCACGCCACCAAAATAACTTCTGCCTCAGTCAAAGTAACGTGGCAGCATATACTTTTTCAAAAAAGTAGCATGTTTAAACATTATGCATGTAAAAATAACCTATTTGTCACAAAGAATGGGAAAATAGGCCGATATGTATTCCCCATAAGCATATCAGCATTCTAACGCCTGGGATGATGAAACGATAGGTAAATATTCATCAAGAGTTGGGCGATAAAGTTTATCTTTTAACAGCTAAGGCGTGCGTTCACACGAATTCACGTTTTCGGTGCTTCACTTCAGGGCAAACGGGGTTACAGCCTCTCCACAGTAACTTGGCCGTGGGGAGCAGGGGAGCGCGCTCCTCGGCATAAATCCTTTCCGTCAGAAATCCAAGAATGGCGGGGGGATGGAAGCGTGCTGAACCTGGCCTCCACACAAGAAAAGTCTCCTGAGCAAAGGGCATGTTCTCGAGTCACAGCTGTTTCCGAGCTGCCAGGTGGCGGGCTCGAGCTTCTCGGAAAACCGCCTGTCCGTCTCTGCTCTGGGCTCTGTCCCTGGAACCGTCCCTGTCCAGCGGGAGGGTAACTGCATCTCCGCCACCTCAGGCGAACCCTCCCGCCCATGGCTGTGACCGCACATGGTTCAGACCTGACCACAGCAGCGGTGCAGCCGTGAAGGGAGGATGGGCGCAGACTCAGCGCTGGAGCAAGGGCTCCTGGGAGCCCCATTCACCCTGCACGGGGTGGGGGGAGGGCTGGGCATCCTTCCTTCTCTCAGGTCCCCTTCGGTTCTCTCCCCATCCCCTCACCAGGGCTCCAGTGACAAACGGCCCACAGTCAAGTTCTGGAGTGTATGGTTAGTGCCCTTTGCAAGGCGGGCAAACCCCAAGTCCTATTTTGTCCTGGGTCCTCCTAGTCTTCCAAACAAACGCCCTGTGTGCAAGTCTGCTTTCTTTTGTTGATAAGGACCGGGTGCCTTTAACCCACCCACGAGCTCCAGTTCTGCCGTGCCCACACCGGAGGCAGGGCAGGCTCTGCTCGGCTCTGTGGTCTGACCAGGAGGCAGCCGCCACAGGTGCCTTCTCACCCGAAGGGAGCCGGGCAACAGGCCCGCCGCTGCCCAGCGCAGAAGCCCGTGTTCCCAAGGCAGTTTCCATCTCGGGCATGGCCCACATGTGTAAACACTTTATTAAAATAAATTTTAAAAACGCATGAAGTGAAAGCTGTTCCCCTCTGATTGGTTCTTCAAAAGCTCCCTAGAGTGCTTCTGCTACAGATGTTTGCAAAATGATAGGCTGCAAAGTGGGCTCAATTCATAAAAGCCATAAAATGCGGCCCACTGGCTGAGCAGATGCAGAAGCTGAGGGGTCCTTGGGAGTGCTCCTGGGGGGAATGCCCAGGAGGGGCGTGGCGATGGCAGGGGGACAGGGCCTTGTTAGCTGGGGTAGAAAATAACCCTCAGATTTTCAGCTATCCTGGGTGTTGGATAAAAGATGTATGACTTCCAGTTTCGTAAGTCCATGTTAATCTTTGACCACAAACTTTAAAACCTGTCGATGGATCCCTGGGGGCCCAGCTGAGAGCCTGGGGCTGGGAGTGCAGGGCTGGAGTGTTGGGCTTGCCGCTGTGTCAGCCACAGTCTCAGCGGGGAGCACTGGGGAGACAGGTAGGCGGGCAGGGCCCCTTCCTCAGGGAGCACGGAGTCTCAGGCAGTGAGTGGTGGCCCTCAACGAGCCCTGCATGTTCCAGGGAAGGACGCTGGGGACTGCTGGGGAACAGTGCAGGAGGGTGAGCAAGGACCCTCTGGAACCCGACCCCTGCTGCAGAAGCAGAAACACAGCTGTTTTTTTCCAGTCACTTTGGGCTACACGGTAGGGCTTCGCATGCCCCCCTCCAAAAAAATGTGTCACTTTAAAAATGTTTGACAAATGGCCCTGGCTGGTGTGGCTCAATGGGTTGAGTACCGGCCTATGAACCGAAGGGTCGCCAGTTTGATTCCCAGTCAGGGCACATACCTGGGTTGCAGGCCAGGCTCCCAGTAGGGGACGCATGAGAAGCAACCACACATTGATGTTTCTCTCCCTTTCTCCCTTCCCTTCCCCTCTCTAAATAAATAAAATCTAAAATAAAAAAGTTGGACAAACAGCAGCTTCATGATACGTAACACCTGTCATTCCCACCATACAAAGGCACCTTGAAAATAAGAACCTGGTGGTAGGTTTGCGATTTTTTATCGCCATCCAAGGGCATGCTTATTGATTTTAGAGAGAGAGGAAGTGGGGGGAGAGGAGAAACAGTGATGCGTGCATGCCCCAGCTCGGGGCCGAACCCACAACCCAGGCACGTGTCCTGATGGGGAGTCAGTCCCGCGCCCTGTCGGGATGTGGGCCAGCGCTCCCACGACCCAAGCCACACGCCTAGAGGTCTGCAGTGTTCTATACTGTTATCCGCATCACGGAGAAGCAGATGTCGCTGCCTCCGTTGGCACCCTCTCCTCCCCGGTTCACTGATCTCCTTGGATTCATATCAGCTTCACGTTGCTATTTGAACTCTGTTTTTGCAGGCACGGCTTTTTCCTGGGAGACACATGGATGAGAAGGGACACACTGCGCACTTCTGTGAGCAGAGAAGAGTGGGGATGCTTGCACATGGGGGGCTGGCCCCCGAGACACTGCCCTTGGCGGTGAGCTCGGGGACAGTCCCTGGGAGGCGGGTCGGGAGGCCAACAGACATGCAATTACTTTACATGCCGACAACAAGCATGCACATGGAGCCACGCCTGCACCCTGTACTTGACGGCCTGCCGCTTCCCTGCGTGCTGAGTTCCAGTGTCTGGTGAGCGGTAGGCATTTAAGACATACCTGAGATGGAGGGCAGGAAACTCACTTTCAGCCATTCTCGTGGGTTCCCTCCCCCCATGACTTCCCAGGGATGGTCCCTAGTGCCTGGTGTCTCTCGAGGGGCCCCTCAGGACACTGCTATTTGTCCACACAGGACAACTGAGGCCGCCACCAGGTCAGCAGCTCTTTGGGCATCTTCCGGAAGCTTGGGGACTCTGTAGATCAGGTCGCACACCTTTGTGACATTGCTCCCCAGAACCTGGGGTCTTACATCCTCCCTGGAGCACTCCTGGGGCACCGAGGCTGAAAGCCATGGTTCATTGCCCCAGCTGCAAGAGTCGTCTGTCTTTCTGTCTGTCTACCCCTCATCGACCTATCTCAGGGAAACCCTTCTTTCTCCTGCTTCGAGTCTCTGGGCTCATTTCTGCCCGCGCAGCCTCCCACTGGGGCTGCAGGTGGGAAGGAAGCCAGGAGCTGCCACAGGGTGCCTGGTTTCTTCTGCTCCATGCAGACCCCTCCTTCTGAATGGAGAATGATGACATGCACAGTGAGGGCACAGACCCACTCCCCAAGGTGCCGCTGCCTTTCTACTGGTGCAAGGAAGAAACTTCCAGTTAAAGCCATTTGGAAACGATGCCTTTCTCAGGGTCACTTGCCTGGCTAGGGACCTGAACTTCAAACCCTCCTGTGGCCCACCCGTTTGGGTTTGCTATTTCCCCGCATGTGGCCACAGCTGAGGGCGGTACAGCACACTGGTTTGAAGCACAGTTTGGGGACTGAAAGCCCAGCGGTGCCATTCTGAAGCCGTGTGACTTTGGGGAAGTTACAGAAGTTCTCGTGCCCTGTTTCCTCTTTTGCTGATGGGATGAGACGTGCAAGTACAAGGAAAAGCTCTCACCATGTAAGACCTCTCACGCAGAGAGCACTTAAGAAAGGTTAGCTGCCGTTCGGACTCTCCAACGAAACAAAGCAAGTCACACTGTGTGATGTTTGTCCAGAACTTAGTTGGGAAGTGACAAGTCTACACTGAAAATGAAAGGGCGTGCATCAATTACACGTGCTCAAGGCCGGGGCCTCGGAAGTGGGTGAAAAGGCACTCGTCTTTCTCTGCCACCTTCACAACTTGTCACCCAGGCACGACCCTTTGCGTTCAGTCTCTTCTCTGCAGAGCCAAGGACAGAAGTGGGTTCCCACAACAGGACATCACTCAGTAAACAAAGGGGGGGTGGATATTCATAAGTGTGGTACCTAGCAGAGAGCTCCATTGGAAAAGAAAAAGTACTAGCAACACAAAACCAAATACCAAGATGGATAGGTAGAAGAATGAAAGCCATCTAGTTTGAAAAAAAAAATAATTAGTTTTTGTCTTGGAGTTCCTGTATGGAGTGTGACCTCTAGGGACTGACCCTGCGGCCACTCCCTTAAATAAAACGAACTCGCTGCCTGAAGCCCAGGCTCCCACGGCTGGTCCCCAAGTGCTGGCCCAGCAGGGAGCACACTGACCCTAGACACTCGCCTGTTCCTGGACATGCCTTGGTGGACGCTTGACTAGACACGGGCAGACCACTGGGCAGAAACGTCTCCGGGCAGCTCACCCGTCAAGTGCAGGTCAAGTGCAGAGCCGTGTGTTTACACCTCACAGGAAACCACAGCTTTCCTTACACCGAGTTTCCTGCTGTTAGATCCAAGTCATCAGTGGCCCCGAGCAGAGGACAAGGCCACCGCTCACCGTGGGTAATGGGAGGGCACTGGGTTGAGTTGGGACGAGATACTCCCACTTCCATGTCTACCATGGCCCACTTGCCCCGTGTGGACAGAGCCGTGTCTGCCACGGAGCCTCAGTCGCTCGGGGACAGATTGAAGGGACGGGACTGCACCATCTCTGCATTGCCTCCCAGTGTCTTTTTCTACAGATCATTCAGCAGCGTCGCTGGCATTGGGTCACTCCTGCCTTCACTGGTCCTGCAGATTACCCATGACCTTGACAGAGCTGGCTTCAAAGAACGGGTGTGCATGTATAAACAGAGAAAGGGGAGTGTAGGCAGGCACATCTGAAAGAGCCTTCGCTTGCCCCCAGAATCCTTGAAGTTGGAGAGGGATGGAAGGGGGTCCCAGCTCTGAGGCCGGGCATTAGCCACAGCCCGAAGGGTCAGCGATGGCCCCCTTGAGTCTGTCCACCAGGGAGAAGTGAGTGAGGGCGCTGGGTTGCTCAAGCCCTTTTGAAAGCCTTGCGTTCCGTGTCATATGGGGGAGAGCATCTCCTCAGGCCAAGAATCTTTCTGTCACTTTTCGCATGGTTACACTTTTTAAACCATGAATATTCATTCAATTAATATTTCAAAAACCACGATTCTTTAAAAATCTACTTAACACAACAGCCCGAGAACGTTATGATGTGGACAGACCATGGGACCTGAATGGTGTTCTGTTACCGATGTTCTGTTATCGGCTCTCGAGTATGAGGCAGGACAGAAAGAAAGAAAATCAGAGCTTTTCCAGACACCGGCACCAGCTTCTCACACACTGCTGCCGGCCGGGGAGCAGAGCGGAGAGAACGGCCGGCTTCCTGAACAGAGGCCTGCGGGGGTGGGGGGCGCCGAGCACTGCCCCCTGACCCTGAGAGAACGCAGTATTTTCAAAAGGGGGTGAGTAGACAACCGTTCTCAGTTCTAACTATTGGGGACATCACTTCATATAACCTTTTAAAGCATGGTTAGAAAACCAGAGCTGTAACCAGGGCGGGGGGAGGGGCAGGAGAGAACAGCAGGAGAGGTGGGAGAGGACAGGTCAGGGGACCTAGGACGCACATGTTTCTGTTGCAGCAGTGATTCTCCCTCACCTGCAAACGTGTGTTGGAGCTAAGACTCTAAATACATGGGTATAAATATTACATATACTAGCTGTATGTAGGTAGGTATATAAATAGTGTCTATAGGAGTGTGTGTGTATTTGTGCATACATACATACACATAACACATATACATATGTACTGTATGTAGAATAGAAATCTTTCAAACATCATTGGGGGTGTGTGTACACAAACATATATAAATACACGGGCGGACACAGAGCCACTGCATGTGCACACACTGGTCGGTACACATACAGATGTTACCCAGCCCTGTCCACACAGATGACCTTGCTCCTAGATGCCAACATCCAGATTTGGGGTCTTAGAAATGATTCTCATAGAAAAGGCATCAGGGCTCCTTGGAGAAATGTCTGCTCCTAGAACAGCAGCAGGGAGTGTGCAAGACAAGCCTGGGACATCTCGTCATTCCAGAATGGAAGGCAGCATGGGGACAAGTGAAAGGATGGGGTGGGACACACCAAAGGGACACAGGGGCCAACCCAAAACAGCCGCCGATAGAAACCCTTGAGCAGCAATACAAATAGTGTGGTGTTGGATTTTGACCCACAGGGTGAAACGAGTCTGCAGTCACATAAATAAATGGTTACATATGCAAATGTTCCTTCCAGAAAAATCTCCAAGGGCATCCACAGATACGTGTTCCCGTGAAATCCATCTCTCGCGTCCCGAGAGAGGTCTGAATTAGTGGCATGCCCGAGAACAGAGTGCAGAGGGAAACGACAACTCCACACTGGAGGCCCCTGGCCAATGCTCCTTAGCCCAGGAACCAGGTAAACATGCCGCTGAGCTGCATGGAGATTAGGCACCCCTAATTCCGACAGTCTGAAATCTCCTTTCAGGGGGGATTTTAGCTTTGGGAAAACCCAGAAGTTGCAGGGCCCCAAATCTGGGCTGTAGTGGGGCTGGGTCACCTGGGTGATCTGATGTTTCACAAAAACACTCTGCACGAGACCTGATGCATGAGCAGCACGTGTCGCAATGAAGCTGCCCATCGCCAGTTGCCCACAGCTGTGGCCTTCTGAGTCCTCTGAGTAGTTTTTGTGGAAGAATGTTCAAGCTTAATGTAAAAGTTAATGCAAATTCATTGCCCTACTCAGTCATTTTGAATGTGCCGGCCACACAGTACACATGCTCACTCAATGGCGTCTACCACCCCCGCTGACTAGAACAGTGAAGTTGTCATTGTTCGCGCATGTGCATTCCAGTCCACTCTCCTTGGCTGCCGGGTTACACCAATATTGCAGAAATCGTTGTCCTTATACTAACAATGGCTGGACTTTTTCCGGACAGACCTCGCACTTGGGAACGCAGAGGTAAAGTCAAGTCTTCCAAGTTGGACAAACAGTCACTTTATTCCTCAAAGATATTGCAGGTTCTGATAAGTTCTGCAAGTTTAACATTAAAAAATCGAAACTTCGGTGATCCTATTGCATTAGTACTTCCTGATTTTATTTGGCTACAAACTCACCATTTTTTTCCTCTTTAACACATTACTCGCCATCTTGCTGATGGAGTTAATGTTCTGGGGAACACATTCTGGGAAGTGTTCCTCCATCACCTCCCCTTCAACTCAAGCACAGTGATTTTATTCAGTAGGCTATTGGGCGTGCATTTGATCAGCTTGCTTAGTGATTCCTATGAAGAGGTGAGGTACCTAGATGGAAATCTCCATGGAGCTCAAGGAATAAAAGCCTCCCTATGACTTGGTTGTTGTCTGGAGCAAACAGACCAGACACAGACAAGGAAGGGCGGTGAGCATTTATTGAGGGCCTTCCAAGTACAAGGTCTCAGGACCCACTATAGAGGTCTGGCCACTGAAATTTAACCTAGAGCCTCAGGCACAGGCTTGGAGCTATGCTTGACAGAATGCACTCTCTCTCCTCCAAGTCCCTCTGCCCCCCAGGTGCGTCATTCCAAAGCTTTACAGCTGGCACCTTCTTGTTAACTACCAGAGGCGCCCTCCATGGGTCCCTGTGGAGCGATGGCAGGGAAATCAAATGTTTTCGTGCTGGGTGCCGTCCTTCAAAGGAAGTTCTTGCCTGAGACAAGTTCTCTCCATAGGTCGTAGTTATTCATTTGTTTGCTGTTAGTCATTCCACACGCATTGATCTCACAGCAGCTGGCAGTTACTTCACACAAAACCCTCTGGATTTATTTTAAATTTAGAGAAGAATCTGCTCCAGTACCTGCTTCTTGCTTGGCCATTGCCTTGGGAGTTGGAATATTTTAAACAGCTGGCTGAGAACGACCAGCGCCTTCAACCACACAGCCCCCGACTCCTCACCCAGCTGCCCGCAGGAGCGACGCCTTTCCTCACTCACTGAGTTCCTTCAGATAGTGTCGAGTGAAAAGCCTTTGTAGCTTCACATCAATTCACTCGGGTGTACGCTGATAAAAATCTCTTTCTGGTTTTCATTCTATCCACCCCCCCAAAAAAAGAGGTGTTATTTGTCACCAGCATGTGTCTTAGGGGCCCGCTTGATGCTAAAATAGAAGCTCCATTCAGGCAACATTCAGGGTGGCATCTTGAGCGGCTAGAACAATGGTGGGTATACAGTAGGTGCTCAAACAACAGGCGTTGTGATTAATCAAGAACACCAAATGACGTTTCTATCGTAAATGTTGTCCCTGGTTCAATAGCACAGGAGGCAGACTTCCGGGATGCCACACGATGGCTGCACCCCTATGTGTGGCATTGCCACCACTGCACCCTGTTTTGGAAGCCGCCACACCGGAGGTGTGCAGGCCTTCGGTCTGGCTGTCTCACCTTCAGGAACCTTTAACACTCAGGAAAGGGTGACTCAAGCACCAGGCTGTAAAGTGTCCCTCAGAAGTGACGGCACATCTGCCATACAGGCTGAGAGGCCATCCCAGTGCACCAAGGGGTCCAGATCTTGAGTGCAGAAAAATGAAGTCACCTTGTCAGTCAGCTTCGTTCTGTCTGGGTCTCCTCTAGCTGGGGACCAGAGAGCAGAGTGACATCCTACCCAAGGTTACATCCCAAGCGTTCCTTCAATGACCCATCTGCTCACTCCTAGGGCTTCCTGCCAGTCTGTGGTGGTCTGGGGGGCGAGTGAAATAAGAGAGGCAGGAACCCCCACCCTCCACCCACATCTGCATCACCAGTGTTTTCTAAATGCTCCTGTGACATAAACACCCTCCTGTGTTCGTGGTTGACACCCCCTCGGGGGGATGGCTGACGTGCCTCACTCTTATAGAACAGGCTCCCCCGAGTGCAAACAGGACCCCCGACTTCTTCTAGTGGGTAGCATGGGGCCCAGGCTGGGGCTACGCCGGTGTCATAGAGATTATAGACTGAGGGACGGGAGATCAGCCTAGACGGCCCATGGGGGTGAACTGATCTCACGAGGCTTCAGAGGGGCGCGTCCCTCCCGTTGGGAGCAGAAGACAGGTGCAGCGGAGGAGGGGACTCAGCAGGGGCTGGGCATGAGGAGGGACCCGCAGCTGACTGTGTGATGGACGAAGGTGCTCCTACAAAATGACAGAAAAGAGGCCTCTTGGCACTGATGGTGGCCCCCAGCAAACAGTCCACAGGGGTTCCACCAGCAACCCCAATGAACCTGGAACTGGTTCTTTCCAGAGCCTTCTCACAGGGCCTGGGCCAGTGCATACCTTCATGTTGGACTCCTGAGACCCCGAGCAGAGCACCCCACTGAACCGACACAGCTCCTCCCCATCCTGAGACCCCAGCCCACACTTACTTCTAAACCAAACACGCTGGCCATTTTGAAACCTGGACTGCAGATGCCTCCCCTGCATCCCACCCCGCCTTCTAGACGGGGTCACCCTGGGTGTTGCCACTGGCACGGAACAAACGAAAGTTTGTCCCCACCTCCAACCCCCCTCACCCCGCTGGGGCAGTGATATTTAGACCCCAGCAGCCCCGTCGGACCGCTTCCAACCTCCTTCCCTTGTAGCTCAGCTCGCGCTGCCGTGTCCCTGTGGCTGAGCTCAGGTGGCTGTGCAGCCCGAAGCCTGGACGTTTCTAGGAGACTCGCTCATCGTTCTCCCCACAAATATCTCCTACCAGACTGCTCTGGGCTCTGCAGATTCCCAATGGTGACAACAAACCCTGGTGCTCACACAGCAGTGTTCTGGTGGGGCTGGGGGCGGGAGCAAGACAGGAGATGGTTAAAATCAGGGACACATTAGACCGTATTGTTATGAGAACAATAAAGCAACATGAGGGAGAATGAACGTCCAGACGTGGCAAAGGAGGGACATGACTATTGTTTCAGTGTCCGAGGATGGGCCTCTGTCATACAGTGTTATTTTAGCAGAGACTGGAAGGAGTGAAGAAAGGAAGGGGCGGAGGGAGGGAGGGAGGAAGCCACAGGAATTCGCCCTGGAGTGGGCACCTGCTGCACGTGTCGAAGGACTAGGAAGGACCAGGAAGCGAGGCTGGAAGGAGAGGAGGGGGCCGGCCGACGGAGCAGAGGGGTCCGGCCGGGGAGCTGCAGCTGCTGCTTAGGGAGAAACAGAGACCGCCAGCGAGTCGTGAGCAGAGGGCGAGGTGATGGGATTGCCCTGCGAAACCCCCTCTCTCTGGTTTCCATTTCAAGTACAGACCGTGTGTGAAGGCAAGAGGAGAGGCTTGGGTGGATTTGAAGCGATTGCTATTAATTCCAGTGAGAGATGAGGGTCGTTTGCACCAGTGAGTGGAACTGGAAATGGTGAGGGATTCTGATCCTGGGTGTATTTTGAAGGTGGGTCCCGTCCGATTGTGCACTTGAACTCTGAGGGGCAGAGGGAAGGGTGAGACAACCGACTTCCAGGGGTGTGGACAGGGCAGCTGGGAGAATTGATTGGATGGCCATCCATGTATTGGATGGGGAGGCAGCTAGGTGTGCGTGCGGAAGGAGGCTGGTCCTGGACATGCGACGTGGCAAGCCGTTGAAATATCCAAGGAAATCATCAGGCAGGTGGGTAGCTATAGAAGGCGGGATGTCAGGGGAGGGGGCAGATTCGTATTTGGGAGTACACAATCCATTTAAAGCAATGGCACTGGAGGGAGACACTAGAGAGCAGTGTCCCCAGAGCCGAGGGCGGGTCTGAGGGCCACGTCAACAGTGACACCTGCTGTGAGGGCTTCCCCGGAGCACAAGTGAAGCCAAGCATCTGGGACTCTGGGCTCCCTGGCCTGTCCAACCTTCTCTGCATGCTGACGCGTTAACTCTGCCCTTGGTGACGACCAGACCACACAGCGGTCCCATACGCACAGGGTTCAGTGGCAGCTTCCACCGTCGACAGCTTTGTGACCTTGGGCACGATGATTAGTCTCTACTGTCTCGATGTTTCCATCTATAAAATGGAGCAAATAACACCACCTTCCCAAGTTCGCAGACCTTTCAAGAGAACTAAATGAGTGAAGTATCTTTGGGCAAGACCAGGCACAAAATGCATGTTGCGAAAGGGTTGGACATTGTTATATGTTTTATATCTCGGGGTCATAAACATAATTTCATTAGAACCAAGGGTTTGACTGCAACAAAAGAAGCTGTCTCATAAAAAAAGTGGTAGATGCCTGTAAACACAAGTTTATAGGCAAAGACAAATTATTATGTGCACACAATGATGCGTTAACCTTGGGAAGACAGAGCTTCTTGCATTAATTATGACAAAAGAATATGAAATGATGTTAGGGAAGATGAGTATCTCAGCTGAGGAACTTTGCTGCTTGCTACAAATGGGGGGAGATGTAAGTGGTTTGTGCGTGTCAGCAGCACAAGGCTACCCCACTGGCGAAACTCTGAGTGTGATTCTTCCATTGTCAGCTCCTGGAGCGTGCGCGTGAGCCCCGTGAGAGTGTGTTGTTGCTAACTCCTCAAGGCGCGTGTGCAGCAGAGTCTAAAGCTACTTATTTCTCTATTGAACGAGAGACTTCCGATGCCAACCTGGACTTGGAAAAATCTTCCCTCTAAACAGCCAGGGGGTGGGCAGAGCAGGGACCTGAAAGGGACCTGCAGATGGCGAACCACCCCAGGGAGGGAGCGTGTCTGGCCCAAGGCGCCGTGGACATCACTGCAGAGCGGGTACAGACCCCATGTCCCGGCTTCTCTGATCAGGCTGATGTCACTAGCATGGCTCTGCCACCCACACCCTGGGCCGCCTCCTGCCTGAATGTGGGCGGACTCTGGTTGTGAGAACTGGGTCCCCTGCCGACAGAAGCAACAAGTCATGTGAAGTCCCGGCTGCCTCCCTGGGTTTTTGTGCTGTGTGGCCGTGCACATGTCAAGCGGCCAAACACACTGCAGGAAACTTCAGTTCAAAGGTCCTGACTGTGGGGGCACAGTTGCCAGGAGATGCACACACCAGGCCATGTGGCAGGGCTGTTGCACACACCGTGGTGACCCTAGTGCTCACTGAGTCACTATTCCAGAAACGAGCACCTCTCTGTCTTCGGCAGGTCCCTATGCAACTGTCGGTAGTCAGCTAATGATTAATAACGAGAGGGAAACAGAAGGCACTAGACCTGGAGATTAGTAACCTGGGGGCAGGAGCCTGTCGCTTCCCCAGGAAGCTGCAGCTTCACGACCAGGGGACCACAGCACTGGGCTCCTCCAAGGGGATCAACACTCCTCCCCCTCCCCCTCCAGTACAGGACTGTTGGGGGGTGCGGGGGGAGGTGCTAGACCACAGAGGCTTGTCAGTCTAATGGGGGGGCGGACCCATCAAAAGCCCATGAAAGCTGGACAAGATGATTGGTTCTTTTGAAAAAGCACCTGGTCCATGTCAAACCCAAGCTAATAGCATTCAAATGGATCAAAGCATCTCCCTCTCTCTCTCTCTCTCTCTCTCTCTCACACTTGCCCAGGAGCATGAGGCCATGTGGGTCATCTAGCCACTACCGGGGCCCACGGGAGACCAGTTGGGCTCCAAAAGACTCAGCTTTAACATGAAGCAGAAACTCTGGGCACTGGTTTTTGTTTGCTGAGGACACAGTGGGACATTTTCATGATGAGACAGAGCAAGATGGAACGTGGAAAACCCAGGGGCGGCCTCCCGCGTGCATAAACCATGCCACACAGGAATGCCCTTGGGGTACTGTCCTTGCAACCCCATGGCAGAGCCTGCTGTCCACCGACAGCACCTGCTGGAAGCCTCTGAGAGCTCCAAGTCTCCCCACATATTGTTTATGGGTGCAAAGGTTGCAATCGAAAACAGAATTGGCACCTGAGCCTTTTTTCTCTTCCAACAATATTTACTTGACAAATGTGCGTGTATATAGAGAGTATATACATTTGCTGTCATATCAGCTACATATAATATCTAGGATAAAAGAAATTGCATGCCACCGTGGGGGTGCTGCTGTGTCCCAGCGCGTCACCCATGCTCCCTGGGTCAACCCTCCTCACTAAGAAAAGTCCCTGTTACCCCACATGTCCCGAGCTCACACACTTACGTTTGCAGGTAGAGGTCAATACAAGCTTATTTAAATTCACGATCTCGGCTTTTCAATGTAGCTTCTGAAAGGAGTCATTGGGTTGAATTTGTTCGACTCCCCCGTATTCACCAGGAATCACCAAATAACCACACCATCTTCCTGATGGCAATGCATTCTACGAGTTGATTTAGAAGATGGTGCCCGTGGTGAAACACGGGCAGCTGAAATAAAAGCCAAACTTGGCCACGTGCCTGGTCTCAGGCCCCCAGTGAGATTGCGCCATGTAAATGCTCCCCTGCAGAGGACCCCGCCAACTACACGGACATCATTAGAAACGTCAGAGCAGAGCTCACAAAAGCAGCACGTTTTCACAAACCCGCAGAAGCCTGATTTAGTCAGTGAGAACATCTCCTTCACACAAGCCGCTGTCATCTCGCTCAGCTCCGGGGCCCTTCGTGACACATCAGCAAGGTGCCACTGTCTCATAACCAGGGCACATTCTGGCACGCCGACACTCAGCTCTATGACCTGCTTCTCGCCAGACTGCCGATTAATATTTGCACTGGCTGCAGAACGAGCTTGTTCTTTCAGGTTATTTCACATTAAAAGTCTTCCTCCGAGTGCAGCAGGTTTTCACCTGCAAGCCAACTTCATCTGAGCTGTGTTTTATTCGTGATACTGGTGGGAACGACTATTGATCGTGGATCCGTGCTTGCTGGACCACAAAGGCTCTTTGAGTGCCTCATATTATCTCAGGTGGGGGGTGACCATAGGGCAAATACTGTCACCCCCACTTTGCAGTTTAGCAGACTGAGCCTCAAAAGTTAAAACAGTTTTCCCAAGAACGTGGGGTTGATGAGGGCTGCATCTGAGCTTCTAATCCTCTTCTGCCCCAATCCGAAGAGGCTCTAAACCAGAGCATCGTCCATCGTCACACTGAAGCAGGTCCCCCAGAAAGAGTGGAAATCACCCCGAATTTCAAGGTGAGCATTGCTGTAGCGGGACCTGGGGTCACTGCAGCCCCTCCTGCTGCAACAAGAGGCTCTTCCAAACCAGTAGGTTAACGGGAAGTGACATGAACACACCGGAACTCCCGAAATTCGGATGGCGTGCACATGGGATTGCAGGTACCATTTTGTCTGTTCACACGGATCCGTCCACACTGGGAGCTGCACCAGATATTAAGTATATTGGATGACAATACAAAATAGCAGGAAAAGCAGCATCTTCAAGTGTCACATGGAGAGAGGGCGGTTTGTTAGCAGCAACAGAATGCGGGTGAAGACACACGAACATCCCTCATCTCTGCTCTCTCAGCTGCGTTTCTGCTGCAAGTAAAACAACAGATCGAGCGGGGAGGGGGACGGGGCCAGCCACCAAGGAGCTGCCCTGGTCTCCTCTCAAGAGCAGGGTTGGTGCTGGGCTTGGACTGTGTTTGAAGTCTCAGGATTCTCCCCTGAAGCTCTTTCCTAAGCACAGTCCTGCTTCCCTTGCGGCGGAGGGCAGCACTGATAGCCGGCGGCTGGAGTCTCCAGCCCGCAGTGCAGAAAGAACTGGGGGAAGACCCAAAGGGCGCTCAACCAAGCGTCACTCACAACACAAAGACCAGTCCAGTAACTGTTGGCTGCTTCTTCCAATGTCAAGTTGGCATTTTACACATTTTTATTTTAACCTCAATTAATTTTAGTGTACAAATAATGCATGCTTTATTTGGAAAAGTAGAAAATAGAGAGAAGAAACATAGGAGAGAAAAGGAAAAAGAGTGTGTATAATCTTTTCAGAGATAAGGGGATGTTAATACCGAATTGCTTTGACTTACGTTATCTCCTGTGTGTGTGGGGGTTCCCTTTATTTCCTCTGATGTTTTTGTAGTTTGCCTTTCTATTTCCTGTAGATTCATAATATACACATTTATATCACACAGTGCAATCACACTGTATATGCTCTCCATGAAGTGTCATCATGCTTTCACATGAATAATGTCACTGTATTCACTATAATATTCGTGTCATGTTTCTTTTTATTTCATTGGCTCTCATGCCCTCACATGGTTCAATTCTGTTATTTGCTACACAGCCTGAAATTATTGAGATCACAGTTGATTAACATTTGTTGCTATTTTTAATCTAAAAAAACGCCTTAATGAACATCTTCGTGCCCACACGTCTTGGTGCTTGGCTAGTAATTCCCTTCACGCAAACCCCCAGCAGCTCCCAGCGAGGGGCGCTTTTAAAGCTTGGGTATTGTGCGCAGAGAGGTCACAACCACGTGTTTCCACACCAGCCACGTGCGAGCAGTGCGCACCCCTCCCTCTTCCACGCTTTGTATTTTTATTGCGTTTCGTCGGTGTCAGCCTCAGCAATACCGGAAAGCAGCAGCTCACTCCCCAGCTCCTCCTACCGCTGGTAGGCTGTGTTCGACCCACATACGAAATCCGGCACCAAACTTTAGGAGATTTGAACCTTCTGCAATGCTTTTTTCAAACTACTGCTTTGAATGTTTTCTTTCCCGGTTTCTCCCCATTTTCTGCCTCACTCTGCCTTCCGAATGCCCAGCATCTACTCCAAAAAGGGCCAGGAGGATACAGCTCGAGAGCTGTGAGTTTCTTGGCCCCTCTCTGCTCAGAAGCACCACCCGGGGAGTCCAGGGCCCGGGCCACATGCACAGCGTCAGCCTCCTGCTGTGAATTCCTGGGGCCCATCCGCTCCCCTGGCACCCGAGGAGGCTCTGCAGGTTGGACAGCAGCTGCCTGGGGGGCATCTTGTTCGGAGTGATCACCGTTTTCATTTCCTGTCAGTGGTTATCCATTCAGAATGTACTGTTGGTGGGTTTGACAACACACCGTCCTCTTCTGGAAGACAACGTCGCGTGGACCGCAGGGAGCCAACGACAGTTCCCTCTCTTGGGGTGGACAAGGAGTCCGTCCTCCGTGGGACGGACCTCCTCCCGCAGGGAGGTCCCGGGCCGATGGGGAAGACCCGGGGACCTCACGTCTGTGAGGCTCATGGGGTCTGTACGTGCAGCCTCGGGCCCCCCAGGACCAGCCAGCTGGGTAGGTGGGGCCACCGTGTGAAGGAGGACTCGGGGTGCTGAGTGGGCTGCTCATCCCGGAGTGGAAGAAACTAGAAGACACCCCAGGGGGCCTGTCCGGTGACCCCTAGTCGGTCTATCAACAGACAGGAAGGCGCTTAACATCAATGTCCGGACCCACCCCCACCGAGGAGCTGGTTAAAGGTCAACGACTCGGGGACGGACAGCTCAGAGCCAGACCTGGAAGTCACCGTCCAAATAGCAATGCAAATAAACAAAGCAAACCCTACAGATTTAATAATAAAAACAAAAGAAAAGAAACCTCTTCCTGTATTTAAGGAAACAGAATGTTTCAAATGGGACAGGTGAAAACCACGTGGGCACAGACCAAGCTGGCACCACCCCAATAGAGAAAGAAATAATTATCCCCCCACCCGCCCCTCCGCCACCCTACCCAGTCATCCACCGAGGTCTGCAAAGTGGAAGGAGGGAAGGGGGCATTTACAGTGACCCCGGTGATAAGAACGAGGTGTTTATGGGGACATTTTACCAGTGAGAGTAGAAAACGAGGACTTTCTGAAAATTATTCAGAAACATAATGGAAGAAAGTAGTACCCCCACACCTGCTCAGGTGGGACCAGGAGGCAGGGCGCCCACAGAGGCTGACCAGCAGGGCTGGCTGAGAGAGCGAGGGGCCCCGAGCAGACAGCTCCAGCCACTGACCGTCACTGCCACGCCTGGCTGCGGACACCAGGGTCAGAACCTCCACCCCAGGACAACCACGCTGGAGCCGGGGCCGCGAGAGGCCTCACTAACCAGGCAGTTTTCTCATCCTTCCACAGTGTCGCCAGCACGTGGCCCTTCTCAACCACTCCCTGGTGATTTTCAGATATTAGGGGTTGAAGAAGCCCGGAGTATTGTTAGAAATATTTTTTTTAATGGGCCAGGAATGGAGTTTGGAGCAATGTAGTCAAACTCCTGGTGACCAGCCAGGGAAGACCTGGTTTCGAAGGCGGGGTGAGTCCGGGGAGTTTGGGGACCGGGATGAGCCTGCGTGGCAGGTCCATGCTGGGTGGACCACGGTGCCGTGTCTCACACCCACAGAACCACACAGCACGAAGCGGGGCCCCACACACTTCACTTCTGTCGCTACTGGTTCAGTGTCCTTCCATTGTAACAAAGGCACGGAGGAAAGACATCCACGGCCGGGAGACCGTGATGGAGAACCGGGGGCACTTGGGGACTCCTTAGCCTCGGAGACCCCAGTGGTCTGGGAAATGAACACTGCTCCCAATCAGGAAGAGTGAAGTCACGGTGTACGTTCACCCCGAGAGGCAGGGAGGCAGGTGGGAGGCTCCGCTAGAGGGGCGCAGGGCCGGGGCCAGCCCGACCTTTTAAACCCACAGGATTGGCTTCCTTATACAAACTGTAGCGGTGGTTTTTGAAATGAAAATCTGCACTGGCCGAGCCAGACAGGGAGCCTGTCCATGGGTGGGGCTGGAGCTCTCCGCCCAGCACGGCCTCGTCTCCTGAGATGGCTGCCTCTCTGGCCTGAGGCATCCCTGCACCTCGCACCTGTGAGTTCACAAGCATTCTGGTTTCTCTGCCCCGGAAGCCAGAGCCAATGACCCCTCATCCCCGCGAGCTACACCTGGGTGCTGTGTGGTGCCCTGGGGAAGCCGAGCTCCTCTGAAGAACAAGCCTCTCCGTTATGCGTCAATCACAGGCCGTGCCAGCCCCAGGGCTGCCCGGTGGGGATTGCTGATCCTGTTTGGGAAGACGAGGGAGCTCACTCCCTGACTGGGTTTTGCTGCAATTCTTTCATTTTCCCTATTTAATAGGAGGACCATCTACTGACACCTTGGGGCAATGCACAAGGCTGCCTGGCAGCATTCGAAGTCCCACCGCTGACCAAGATCAGCAGGCGAACTCTGACTTCGTGTTCACGTTTCACGATGCTGGACTTTAAAGGACCGGCCGTGTGGCTAACAGCAGCGCGCATGTCCAGTGAAGGTCTGGTTTTGAGTTGCGTAATCTGCGCGAGTGAGTGGTCCTGGCCCAGCCACAGAGTCCCCAGCCACTAAGGCCTGTCTCTCCTGGAGTCACTGATGTCCCTGTGCTGTGTGCCCGGGAGAAGTCAAAGGGGCGTGCGCTGGGCAGGACCTGCAGGGTCCAGCTCCACTCTCCCTGGGCGTCCCTGGGGGAATGAGGCCAACCCCGAGCCTTCCAGTGTGCAGCTCCCAGCGACACTGTCATCGGGAACCTAGGCCTCCTGTATCAGCAGTTGACGTCTGCTCCTCCCTGTCCCTCCTGGGCAAGGACAGCAGCACTGTGCCTCGAGGACCTAGTCAGGGCTGCTGATTTTGGGGAGAGCACTGGGGTTACCTGTGGGCCTGGTGCCACTGCCCCTCCTCCAGAAGGGCCCACCATCAGCCCTTGAAGGCACCCAGGCCATTTGCAGCCTGCTGGGAGGCAGCTGGCCAGGCCCTGGCAGGGATTTCTACTGCGACAGCGACACCTGCTGTTCAGGGCAAAGCTGGTGACTTCTCAAAGACAAGGTGCTGTCAGCCAAGCTTGCTTCCTATTTCCAGCATCTGGACGGATCTGCTGGCTTCCTTTGCTGGGAATGGGAACTGCTGTGCTGAACCAGCAGCATCAAAGGGGCGGCCGGGGGTGGGAGGGGGAAACCAAGAGGAAATGGTTTCTGAGCTGAAACGCAAAGGAATTGAAGGCCCTCTGGTGTGGCACAGAGCCCCTGGCCAGACCGGCTCCCACAGCAGCTGAGGCTGAAGGAGGGACCCGTGGCCCCGGGGTTTTTGAGGTCAGAGGACCGCGCTCTGCTGCTGGGTGGTGGCCAAGGCCGGACCCCTGAGAGCCGACCTTGACCCAGCAAGGTGAGGATGGGCTTCTCTGATGAGCCCTCCCCCAGCAAAAGACCCCTGGGGTTTGCAGCCCCCACTCCGCAGAGCCAGGGGTGAGGAGGGCCCTTCTCCCATCTGTCCCCCGTGCACTGGGAAGTGAGCTCACATTACATATGATCCCCTGGAAGTCAAGTCTCCTGGTTTCTCTAAAACCCTAGAAATTAGGACAGGAAACGTTTCTTATCAGTGCCCGTTCCCGTTTGCTTTCCATCACGGGCAACAACTGGTGTTATTAACCCGGCAATTATTACTGATTTTAACTTGCCTTCAGTTCGGGGTAAGGCAGGATTTGAAATTTTATGATGTATCAAATCCTTACCTTATATTGAAAAGCAATAGACACAATTTTAAATGACCAGCTCTCCAAATAGTAATGTAAATACTTTCAAAATGATTAGTTCCGGGTTCCAAAAGCACTTCCTCGCCCACGGGGCTGCGACATTCAGCTTTCATTTCGACACCCACGGGGACCCACGCGTCCCCTGAAAGGGAGGCACTGCCGTTGGGGGGTGGCGGTGCTGGCCTTGGGGTGGGCACGGGCCTCGGGCGGAAGAGCAGGCCGGGTGTCCTCTGGGGACGTCTTCACCTGTCTGAGTCACAGTTCCCTCTGTGTCCAGTCAGGGAATCCACAGAACAAGAGTTGGAGTCAGGCTGGTAGAGAAACCCGCTCAGATCTGTTCGCATCTACCAAAAATCTGCAGAGCCTCATTCTAAAATTGGACGAGATGGGGGTCCTTCTTTTCCTCCAAAGCAAGCCTCGGAAAGGCTCCTTAGCAATTCAGGGACCCCCCACCCCCCAAGGGAGTAGTTTGCCAAGCACAAGGTGAACTGCGGTGCAAGACCCTGTTCCGGCCCCGGGTGTCGTGGTCTGCAGGCAACGCCCCCTCCTGCCAGGAAGGCAGACTCCAGGCCCACGGGTGTGCCCTCCCACGGGCTGCCGGAGGGTAAGTTAGCCAGCCGCAGCGTTCCCCAACCACAGGGACAACTCGCCTGAAAACACTGTAATTAATGCAAAGAGCTAAACAATGACAGCTTTACAGGAAAATGCTAAGGAGACTTCCTTGGGCTTCCCTGCCCCCAACTAGAGAAGGAGAGGTCAGGTCAGGTGATCACGCGCAGTTCAGAATGGCGCCGGGCTCCCTGACGGTGATGCGCGAGGCTGTGGGCACTCCCACACTCCGCTCTGTGGCACCATCCTCAGTCCACTGTAGCCGGACCACCAGCTCCAGGGGGACTCTGGAGCCCACCAGCAGCTGCTACTGGGGCGGCTCTGTGCTTCCCGGCCCAGTGCTCCTGCAGCACCCTGACCCTCTCCAGCAGCCACGCTCGAGCTTTGAGAGAGCCTCTGGTGGTTCTCTGAAACACTGTCCCCGTGTTCTTCCCGTGGAGAGTGGCAGCCCCTCACATGGATGAGAACCCACCAGCGTGGGGACCCCGCCGGCGGCGGGTGTAGGCAGCATCCCCGCCCCAGACCTGTGCACGTAGAACGTGAGCGTCCCTCACATGCGGCAGCTGGGCCGGGTGCGGCAGTGGCTCCGGGCAGCTCCTCAAGGTGTTTCTGGCATGTCTCCGGAGCCCTCTGGCTCCCTCTGCCCAGGCGCAGGGGTGTCCGCAGCTCCACCAGAGTCCCTCAGGGAGGGGCTTCTGTTCCCCCCCGCACCTGGGCTGGACAGGACAGCGAGACTTGGTGTTCCATCTCCCAGTTCCCCTGTTCCTCCCTGTTCAATTCATTCCACTGACTGCTCCCCCCCATCACTCCATACATCTTCCCCCTTCCTGGCGCTGCACCAAGGGCTGCAGCACGTCCCCCGAGAGACCACATCGAGATCTGAAAAAAAAAGAAAAAAAGCAAAATATCCCCATTTCAGATGGAGGAGCAGATGGGGATCTTGGCACTTCCGAGGCTGTGAGCTGACCCTCCGCACCCGCTGGGGAGGCAGGGCCTCGCTGCTGGGGAGGCTATGGAGTCCAGTCTCGTCACAGCCATGGGGGCCAGGGGAGCTCTGTGATGCATGTGACACACAGGGATCCCAAAGACTCGGCTGCAGGCCCAAGGCAGTCGCGGGTACAAGCTCTGCTTTCCCCGCCGCACACTCATGGTCCGATCTGGGCTGTCCCACCTCCGAGCCCCGACTCTGCCACTTGACGATGGTAATAAAGCCACCTGCCTGTCACCTTCGAGGCCCGAAGGGAAGTCACTGCAGGTCACAGTGCCTGGTGTGGTGCCATGCTCAGAATAAGGTGGCCCGTACCCTGGGCTTCCTCCCCTGTTCTTGTTCGTGCGGAGCCAGAGACGTGGATGTTTCTGGAAGCTCCCTCCACAGCTGGGAGAGAGAAGGGCTGGCGGGCACCACCGGGCCCCCTTCAGATGACATTCATCACACAAGCCCTGTCTCCACATAGGACGAGTGCCATCGGCGCTTCAGACAGAAGCCCCTTATTTCAGGCAGGCCGGGAGCCTGCCTGCGAATCTTTAAAAGATGGGGATCTTGGACAACCTTTCGTCGCGAGTCCTGAAGCGGCCCTCCTGCTCAGCGTCAAAACCGTTCCAAATCTCTGTCTGCTTGGGCTCTGCTATTCCGAGCACCGGCTTCTTTGATTGGTGTGAACTGTTCATTTTAATAACACAGCAATCTGCCTCCACCAGATCAAATTCTGCGCTCGCCACTAAAAAAGAAGTGGCGGGCACCGAGAGGAGCCAAATTAAAGGGTCCCGGTTAAATGCTTCAGACCCAAAGACAGCGAACCCCCTTGGGAGCTTTATGAAGGAAAGCGTCTATTATCAGACAGATTCACGAGAAGACAAGGGACACGACGAGGAAAGAAATGAGAATGGGGTGGGGGGAGAAATTTGGTTAAGGGGCCTCTTCCCACGCTGCCAGGCACCCCCGCGGCTCCACATCCTGCACAAGCGCCGCACCCTCCACGAAACAAACTTGTCCTCCAGGGCATGACACTGGGCAACCTTCCTGGGGAGTCTGCGCTGACCTCGCCGACCCAGCCCTCAGAGACCCCCTGCCTGCCCCTGAGGCACTGGTGCCCTGCCTCACAAAACTGCCTACGTGCCGGGTTATGCCCGGCGCGGTAACTGGCACCTGGCCCATGCTCAGTGTTTGTTCTGTATCCAAACAAAAAGAATTAACCACCGTTGTGTTCAAAAGTCAGTCGTTTTGTAAGGAGGCGGGAAATCCCAGATAAAGAAGACACCCCTTGTTGCCAGAAGCAGGACTAGGGGCAGGGGCCGGACGCAGAAGGACTGGGAGACACCCAGACAGACAGCTGGACCCCTGGACCCGCCCCCACCCCGGGCAGCAAGGCAGCAGCAGCCCCAGCCCTGCCCAGCTCCTCCTGGGCATTCAACTGATGGAGAAAGCCGAGCGGGCTCCAGACCTGGGCATGGGGAAGAGCCAGGATGAAGCTGACGGCCCAGGGACAGAAGGAGGTCACCGTAGTCCACAGCGCGTCCTGCCGCGTGCCCAGGCAAATGCCACACGCTCGCCAGCACACACCTGCATGCCCGCCTGCACGGCATCAGGGTCCACCCGCAGCCCACAGGGGCATGCACAGCCTGCCACAGGGACCGTCAGAGAGGGGCCGGCCCCTTGCTGACCTGATTCAGGGCACTCGGGCCACAGGGGTCAGAGGCCCAGAGCATCATGGCCAAAGCCAGTCACACCTATGTGCCACCGCTCACGAGCTGTGTACACAGGCACAGGATGCATCACAAGGGACCCTTTCCTCATGGTCAAACAGCACTGGTACTGAGCCCTGGCCGGGTGGCTCCTCGGGTCAGAGCATCGTCCCCATGCACCAAGGTTGCGGGTTCGATCTCTGGTCAGGAAACATGCCAGAAGCCATCGATAGATACATCTCAATAAGTGAGACCACAAATCCATATTTCTCCCTCTCCCTTCCTCTCTCAAAAATCAATCAATGAAAAATTAACAGTCAGAGAACACAGATTACATCTACCTAAAACTTCGGTCTGCAGGGTCGCTATAACAGTCTCACTGTGCCCCGCGGATGAGCTGGGAACAAGGCGGTCACAGGTGGGGTTCACGAAGATCAAGGTGCAGTCCCCTCCCTCTGTCACCCCCCTCAGCTCTCCACTCCTCCCTGTGTGCTGCTCCTACCCCCGTCCGGTCACCGATACCCTCCCCTGGGACAAAGGTGGTCCCGACGTCCCAGTCAAACCTCTTCTGCCCTTGGTGCACGGTGACTCCCCGGACACGATGGGGACAGTAGCCTGTCTGGGGTGTCTCAGCTGCTTCCTCACTCTGGTCTGTGGTCACCAGGCCTCGGGGCAGACTGGTCGTGTGACCACCCGTAATCACCTGGTTTAACATACACACCTGAGATCAGACACCTCTCTGGAGCAGTTCTCCCACCTGCCACCTCATAGTTCAACTCTCTCTAGCTCACCTGCCGCCCACCCCACTGGGCCCCAGTCCTTCCCACCGCTGGGAGCCTGAACGGCCCCCGGGCCAGAGGCTGGCCTTGCCCAAGGACACTGCCTTAAGCCACTCCCCTTGACCGGGCCCCTCTGAGCGGGAACAGGGGCAGTGCTGGACTCCTGCTCCAGGTCTCCCTGTAGAAACATGGCCTGGTTAGCTCACCTCCACTGGAGCTGGCTTCCGAGGGCTCCGGTGTCACACTCAGCCTTACAGCGTGTGCGTGTGTGTTCACACACGGCACTCACACGAGTGTGTATGCACAAATCACAGCCAGCCGGTGCCCCCAGTTACTCTTCCACACTCTCACGGGCACTCAGTTCTCTCCCGCTGGCAGTCCGTACACCATCTGTTTTCCTGCTCAACCTCGTTGCTCCAGGTGGGACATCTAGAAGGAAAAGGTGCCATCCCCAAAACACGCCAGGCAGGCGGGTGCCCCCACAGCATGGAGATTATCCCTCTGGGTGTAATAATAACAACACCTATTGCACACTCACTCTGGCCATCGGTTGTTTCGCTGGCACACATGCTGGGAATCAACCTCATGTCGCAGACGCGAGAGCAATGAACACTTGGAGGGGTGTCGCTGGGCCATCCAGGACTGTGGGCACTCACTCACTCGGGACATGGCTCCGGCCCCTGGGGGCTGCAGGAGCACAGAGACGCGGTCCTTCTGCCCTGCTACTGGGAAGGCTGGGGGACCGTTCACCTGCGTGTTTCCTCGGACTTGTCAGGGACTCGGAGCCCAGCCCCAGTGGAAACCGCACATGACCCTTCTCACGAGAACGATGTCCCTGTGGTGTGCAGCCCGCTGGCCTGGACCCCTGGGCAGCAGCCACCTCCTTGGCCTCTCTTAGGAGAAAGTGAATGTTGGTTGGGGTTTACACTGGGCTACTGTGCCTGTGGACACGTGTCTTTCCCTTGGACGTGGTGTGGACGTCACTGGAGATCGGAGGCCCAATGTTCTGAAGGGAGGGGGGCCACTGACCTCGGCTCTGCGTGGCTGCGGAACCTGCAGCCCAGCCCAGCCCTCGCCCTCCGCCCTCCACGTGAGTGCATTCGACTCGGATGAGAGGTGGAAACCAAGGCACTTGCCTTCGTCCCCACAGGGTTGACACACACATCATCTCCGTTGAATGTCCTGGCCTTTCTGGAGACCACCCAGAAAGCCAGGTATTCTGGATATGTGGCAAAAATAGAATTATTCGAGGACCTCGGCTGCAGGAGGGGACCCGGGCGGCGAGCTCACTGGAAGAAGCGGCTACGTGAGAGAGCACGTCACGGCAGAAGCAGCGGAAAGTGGAGTGGATGCCATGGAGAGATGACGGCAGCAGCGTGGAAGCAGCAGCTACTGGGGGGGTTGCGGCAGGGCACGCACCGCACTGGGGAAGACACCAGCAGCGAGCGTGCTGGGGGTGGGGGCACTGCTGCTGGAGGCTGTCTGAAAAGTGGGCACTGACCTGCCTGGTTACTAAAGCTCGCCATGTGCTTGCTGGCAGAGCCCAGTGGCGAGAAGAAGGGTGGATGCCACCGAAGCTGCCACAGTTCGAGGCACCCAAGTCCCTCAGAGTGGCCAGATGAAAGCCTGGGTCACTCTTCGAGTTGGGCGAGGGGATTTTACTTGTGGCAAGAGAGCGCTTTGCAGCCCAAACACCTCGCCCTGAAGGCTGATGAGCAGTGCTTCTGACCACGCTCTCTGAGTGGGACCTGGCAGCTGGCGAGCGGAAAGCATTCGGTGACTTTGCCAAAGTGTCAGAGATGCCTCCTGGCCAGCCGCAAGGGCCTGGCAGTGAGGTTAGACCCCAAGACAGACTGCTATTTCCTGTGGTCCCTACATTACTAACAGAACACGGCAGATTCATCCTCTGGTCTGTGTCTTAGGGACGGAGAGCAGGGACCTGCTCTGTCCAGGGCTCGAGGGTCGTGCCGGGGTGTCACGACACTTGGGGGCAGCCAGGATGGGAGCCCAGTGCTGCGCTCAGAGCCCCTCCAAGGACTGGAGTGACTGGCAGCTGGGGCGGGTGGCGCAGAGGCCGGAGCCCCGCTCCGGCGGTGCCCGAGGCAGCCCTTTCCCTCTCTTGCGAGGAGAAGCCGCTGTCCGAGTGGGCAAGTCTCTTGTCCTCATAGCCAGCTCAGAACATCCTGAGGACCGACCCGTTCCGGCGAAGATTGGTTTTGTGTCGTCGGGAGCAGTCGGGACCCCCAGGACACCCGAGGAAGCGGACCGGTGCGTGGTGGAGGGGCGCCGGCCCGCCTCCGGCTGCCTGAGCCTGGCTTGCCCATGCCTAAGGTCCCGGGTGCCCGCAGCGACGACCACTCTGCCCGGGGCAGGCAGTGGGCACAGAGGGCTGTCCTCCCGCCAGTGCGCAGGCGCAAAGCAGGCGCTGCCCTAAAGGCCACTCGGTCCTTTCTGAGACTGAGCATTTGGGAAACTTTTGTTTGCTGCTCTGTCTTATTCTGATTCATCTCAGGGGGGAATATACTGTAGATGATGTTGGGTGCAGGGTGGGAGGGCAGGAGGCAGACACAATACTCAAGCGATATGAAAAACAAAACAAAACACCAACATAAAAAATAGTAACAAAAACTGCCAGGCCCAACCCGGGCCAGAAACCAGATAAATGTGGTGTTGGGGTGCCACCTGCTGGCCGTCTCCGGGCATTGCATGTTGTTCAGCTTCTACCGCGTCCTGGGTCCACAGCCCCAGGCCCTTTGGGGCCCCAGCAAACCTGCAGTCAGGCTTGTCCGCTCTGCCCGGGGAGGCGGGGGGGTGGGGGGGGAGTCTTTCTTCAGCAGATGACTTAACTGCCACTGCCCAGCCCAAATGGCTCCTTTTCTCGGGGCGGGGGGAGAAATTGGTTGCCTCCTGTACACGCCCCAACCAGGGATCAAACCCGCAACCTAGGCATGTGCCCTGACTGGGAATCGAACCTGTGTGTGCTTGAAATGATGCTCTAGCCAACTGAGCCACATGGCCAAGGCTGATGGCTGGGTTTTAAAATCTAACCTGCTCCTAGCCTGTCATTCCCGTGAGTGAATGGGGTGTCTGTTTGCCCCAGAGCTAATGGAAGTCCAGGCAACCCACTGTAGTCGTAGCGTCCCTGTTATTCCTCCCACCCAACAAGAAGCATCCGTGTTTAATACACTGCCTGACCAGCAGAAAAAGAACGCTCACGGATTTTCATGAAAAGCAAGCCCCCGTGGACTGGGAGAGGTGTTTAAGCACTGGGGTTTGCATGAGGAGGGGGGTGGGGAGAGGGGACTGGATGCAGAGTTCTCGATGCAGAGACGGTGTCTGGAGCTGGCACAGTGTGGTGAAGACGAGGCAGATGCAAGGGTGCGGACTCCTCCTGGACCCAGCTCCCTCAGGTGAACGCCCCAGGGTGTGGACACTGCCTTCCCAGCTGGGGCTGCCCCCCACCCCGCCCACAAGGTCTAAGGCTCCGCCCTGCCACCCCAACCGGGTCTCCTTCCGCCTCCAACCCCGCCCATCACTTCTTCAGTCTCCCCACCCGAACAAAAGATGCAGCCAGACCGAATTTACAAAAGTAGCCTGTATTCCAGCCAAAATATCTTTAAAAAGAAATCCCTTCCAAAGGGGGGACAAACTACATAAGACACAATACATTTAAAATATGTATTGAAATTACAAATCACACTTTCCCATAGGATTGCCAAGTACAAAACACGACGCGAAAAGGCATTCAGACAGCGCCCCTGTACATCACAGTGTTCGCAGCGCGAACGCACGGCCGTGGCCACAGCACAGCCAAAGGTTTCTGTGTTCCCGCTGCCTGTCAAACGCATCACGTCTACAAGTGCGTGGCCCACTCATGCAGGTTTTATACAAGGTTACAATGACGAGCAAAGGCGGCAGGGACGGTCAGGGTGCGCGGGCACACCCCTGAAGGCCCCTGCAGGGGATGCGATGGCACAGACCACTGAAGACCGGGACGTGGGCTGGACTCCAGACAGCAGCGCTCCTGGTTCCCAGTCGTACCTGCCGCTCTCAGTGAGCGCAGGCCCCGCCTGCTGTGCGACATCTGGGGCCACATGGCCACTGCTCTTCATTTCAGCTCCCTTGGGACCTGGGTTCATGCCAAGGAATAAACAAGCTTTGGTATTTTCTTTAACCAGACCTTCCTGGAGCTCTACACATGCACCACGTTCTCCCTCCGTGAATTCGCTACAATGTGTCAATGTATATATACAAGGGTATTCATTAATACATGAGAATCTGAGAACCATACAGAAAGCTCGCCTGGTTCTTCCCAATCCCCTCCTGTTTTAAAGACCACCCAGGGGAAACCACCCATTCCAGTTTGTGAAATAAATTTTTAATTTTTGTCATTCAGGGGGAAAAAGATAAACTTGTCTTGAAGTAGTTCTTGCATACGTGATGGCCCCTTTCCCTATGAGCCTAGGGCTTGAATCAGTAATGGGCCTGGTCCCTCAGCCAGTTTTCGGGAACAACACAGGGTTAGGAGATGTGCCCCACCCCCCATGGAGAAGTGACGAGTGTGGGTTCCAGTGGCTGCTCCCCAGGGGCTGAGGAAGAGAGGACACGGGCAGGTTTGTGCAGCGAAGGTCTCGTCTGCACTCAGCCCCTAACTCAGTCTCCGCTGCATGACACGCACAGTGGCCCCTTCTCTGAGGCACTGGCCACTGGTGACGATGGCAACGCTTGGCTCTGGGCTGCAGGACACCCGATGGAGCCAGCCAGACAGGTCACCCATCCGACCTCATGAAGTGGTCGGTTTCCAAGGGGACTCAGATAATATTTGGGCCGGCGGGGTCTCCGTCGCAGCCCTGGTCAGTCTGGGAGGCTCTTCTTCCTCGTCCCCTGGACGTAAAGGCTTCTGATGGAATCAACATGCACGTGCTTCCAGAGGGTTGGCGTGAAAAACATCTGTGACAGGGGTGTCATTGTCACATGAGCAGGAAGGAGTCCACCCCCACAATGGAGAACGCCCCAAGGTATCTCAGGGACGGAGGGTGAGCCTAAAATCCAAGCACAGGCCAGCTCTCCACGCTCTGCCCACATTTTACGTCCAGCCTGGTTGGCAGCACGTCCCACGGACAAGGGGAGTGGCATTCCTGACTGACAGATGAAGGAGGAGGGGAAATGCAGGGCTATGTGAGGACCTTGGGGTGACCCGCTGGTGTCTTTCCAGGGAATGGACGGTCTCAGTTTTGTGATTGCTGAAGCACACCGAGGCTCACTCGGCGCCAAACCTCAGGGTGAGCAGGTGCCGCTTCGGCTCCCGCTGCCCCCACAGTCTCACTGGTCCCAAAGGGGGTCGGACCACGTGTTTGTGAAATGCGCCAGCGGTGAAGGCACAGGCGGGCAGGGCTGCGGGCAGGCAGGGTTTGGCCACGGACTTATCAGGACATATGGACGGCCTGGCCTGCTAGGAACAGAGACATGAGAGCACTCGCCCCAGGAACTCGACCTTTCCAAGGCTCTGGCCCCCAACCCAGTGGACAGAGGAGGGGCGTCACCATGCAGAGAGCAGGGGGCAGCAGCTAGGAGAGGTGGGGCGGACTGGGATGGGTGCAGCCCCCCAACTGTGGGCCCCTGGACATGGGGCCATGCACCTGCTGCTTCCATACACACATCAGAGTGCGGCGGCTGGAGGGAGGCGGTCACCAATCCCGCGATGTGGCCTCAAACGCAGGCCACCAGTTTCAGTTCCAGGCCTTACAGAGCCGCTGGCCTCTCGGAAAAGCCAGCAGGCTGCCAGACCCAAGCACCCCTGCTCTGGGCACTGAGACTCACGCCCAGGCCTCTTCCCCCCAAGGGCGGGCGCAGGCATGTCCTTTAATGTAGACACTGAACTTTTAAACTACAGTTACAATGGGAAAGTTTGACACGGACCGGTCTCCTGAATGGCTTGTTTGATAAAAGAAATAAACACCAGAAGGAAAAAATGAGGTGATCCTGTTTCTTCTCGCCCATGAACCCTTAAGAAATAAAGAAGACTTCTCCATGGGGAGGTAAACCAGACCTGAGATGATACAAACGCCGTCCCTCCCGTCTGCACAAGGGCTCCCCACGCGCGAACGGCGGAGAGCAGAGTCAGATTTTGTCTCCTGTTAAGTCCTCTGTGGAAGGCTTATTAGTACGTTTTCTAAGTTCCACTGTGATAAACCTGCAGCACCTGCCCCTCCACTGTGTTTGGAAGCCCCAAGTTTGATGCAAACGGCTTACTCTGTCCAAGTGCACGGGACTTGGGTGGCTGCATGGACACCCACTCTCTGTGTAGAATGTGCGTTCCCCACTTTTCAAAGTTAATCAATGGGGTGACGCATCCCGCTGACTCATGCACGCCGCTGTCGCGGGAAGGAGCAGTCCCACGGCCCGGAGAAGACCGAGTGGTAGGCCCCCGTCAGGAGGAATGGAAAGGCTCTCAGCAGGGGCGAATGGTTAGGGGCAGGGCCTGGAGCTCAAGAAAGTAACCAGGTTATGAACAATCTGCAGAAACCCAGGAAGCGCCCCCCAGCCCCCGGGGTCCCCTAAGAACCAAGGGCCCCGTTCCCTGCCTTCTGGCCACGAGGGGAGACAGAGGCCAGCATCAAACCGTGGTGATGCCCAGCAAAACCGCTTCCGAGCAGACCCGTGGTTTCCGAAGACATAAGATGTGTCTGCTGACAGCCTGGTGAGGAGACACAAGCCGATGATGAGCGGAGCTGGCTCCGCAGAGAGCGAAGAAAGGAAAGGCAAGCCGATGGCGGCGGCGGTCCTTCCCACACAGCCGCATCTCCGAAGAGATGCGAACGAGCTTCCGGAGGGACGCGAGGCGCCCGGTGCCCCGGAGCCCGCTCAGCACAGCTTCTCACCACGCACCTCTCACAGCGAGAAAGGCATAGGATGGCGTAGACGCACCTTGTTGATTCTCCATTACTCCGCTGGGGAAACATGCTTTCTAAAAAGGATGTTACTAAATGCCATTAGCAATAAAAACGGTTGTCTCAAACATTTCTCAAGTCAGAACCACCGGAGTCGGTCTGGGAGAGCGGCAATCCTTCCAAGAGTTCTCTCGCCAACATGGCGCCACCTGGAGGCCAAGGGCGGGACAACAACACCTGCCAGACACTCCTAGTCCCCCGGTCACCACAAGGAGAAAGCTGCCCGTGTGCTTCCTGCAGCACCTCCTGGGTCAAGTCTGAGGAGCCAGGTTCTGCCGGGACGTGCCCTCCGCCCGCCAGCCCCGGCGACGGCACTGGGGCCTCGGCGAACGTTCTGACATTGGTCCCTGAAACCACGGTGTCCAGCACGACACTGTGAAGCTCAATGGGGCACATAAGGCAAGAACAATGTTTAGTGGGGAGGGGGGGAGGGGCGCCACGCTTCCTGGAGGCGGGGCCCGTGCCAGCGTCTCGCCGTCCTCTAGGTGGGCAAGGGGTCGTCGTCGCCTTTGCTGCACTTGCACTTGCAGCAAAGCACGAACGGGGTGGCCAGGAGCAGGAACGGTGAGGCCACCAAGAGCAGGAGCCCGAATCCGGCAAAAATGCCCACGACCTGCGAGAAGGAAACACAGGAGCAGAGGGTAAGGCGGCTGGTCTGTAGGTGCCACAGCTGAAGTATGAACCATACAGCCATCCCACCCACCCCTCATCCTCCCACCCATCCACCCATCCCTCATCCACTCACACCTCATCTTCCCACCCATCCATCCATACATCCACCCGTGCATCCATCCATGCATGCGACCACTCATCCATCTACACATCCACCCACCCCTCATCCTCCCACCCATCCACCCATCCCTCATCC